>JAHWFP010037491.1:0-15779 GCA_023313725.1 Lithobius niger
GAACTGGTTTTTCTTTCTTCAATTCTTGAAGGTCTGGAAACCATGATGTCGCTCGCCAGTATGGTGCTACTACAATGAACGTTCCCTGTGATTTTCTGAGCTTGTTGATTACCGTTTATAGGAGTACAAACGGTGGGAACGCTTAGGCATGCATCCCCGTCCACAGAATGGAGAGGGTGTCCGTAGCCCAGGCTTGTGGATCTGGGAACGGGGGCACAAACACTGGGAGTTGGTTGTTAAATATGGTTGCAAACAAATCCACGAACGACGTTCCACACCTCTCGAAAAGTGACCTGCAGATCTTCCTGTTGAGCATCCATTCCGTGGCCAGGATCACTTCCCCTCTTGATAGTTCGTCTGCCTACACATTCAGTTTGCCTGCTATATGCCGTGGGACCAGTGTGACTTTGAGTTTCTCGCAAATGTCCAGCAGGAACAACGTTTCATCATCAGGGCTCTAGAGTGCGTGCCCCCTCTTCCTTACATAGGCCACTGCAGTGGAGTTGTCCGACATCACCCCTACAGTGTGACCCGCCAATTATCTTTTCCCACCTGTGTACGGCATTCCAAACTGCTTTTAATTCTAGCAGTCTGATGTGTAATTCCTCCTCTTGTGCAGTCCATGAACGGCGACTTGTGCTCCCTCCAGATTTTCCCTCCCCACCCTGCAGTCGGGGCGTCGGTGAAGAGGATCACATCTAGGATTGGTTCCTTCACTAGAACTCCTTTCTCTAGATAGCCTCGAATCAGCCACCATGTAATGCTGTCCTTTGGGAAATGCTGTAGTCTCACCCAATCCGACCAGTTTCGTCTGGGATGTCATTCGTCTTTTCAGAACCAGTGGAGGGGCTTTACTTTCCACTGGCCCAGCGGCACCGTCTTGAGTTTGAATCCGCAATCCCGATGATGACTGCCAGATCTCTTACGGTGATTCGAGGCTTCCTGAGTGGCACTCTCAGGGCCGACCTAGTTTTCTCAATCCTCTTTAGTGATGGGCATACCAAGTCGTGTCTCATGTATTCAGCGTTCAAGAAAACGAAGACTTACTGTGGAGTGAAGCGAGATTTCTTTAAGTTTATCCCTAGTCCCAATCTTCGGAACAGTCTTGCCCAAATCTCCAGATGAAGTAGAAGGTAGCTTCGCCTCATTTGTCTTAATAACCAGTCGTCGAGGTATATGTGCACCCGAATGTTCACTTGATGTAGGTGTGCTATCACCAGCCTCAGAACCCTGGTGAACACCTGCGGAGCTGTGGTCAGTCCGAATGGGAGCATCGTAAACTGGTACGATATTCTACCCGTGACCAATATGAACAGGTGTAATACATCTGGAATGGGACACGGAGATACGCATCTTCCAGGTCAACATACACAATAAATTCTTTCTGCAGCAGTTCTTTCCGAAGCATGCCAATATTTTCCATCTTTAAGCGCTCTTTGACTATGTGTGAGTTTAGCTTTCGAAGGTTGAAGATGAATCTTCTTCTTCTCCCTTTATTTCTTATCACCCTCACTGGACTCACTGGAAGCCTTTGGAGCCTAGCAGTGAGGTCCTTTGCTCTAGGTCTAGTGCTCATTTTTCCACCAACGTAAGCAGTCATGCAACAGTACTCCGATGATCTTCCCACCCACTCTGGTGGTTGGTCCACAAGAACTGGAAGGGAGGAGAATGGCGGATAGTAACCGTACTGAATGGTGTCCAGCACGAATTGGTTGTCCGTTAACTGCCACTGGTCTTCTAGGTGGTTCCCCAACCTTCCCTCCACCAACCGGTGAATGGGTGAAAATCCTGTCCAATGAATGTCACTGTCGATTGGGTCTCCTAAAACCCCTTCAGCGGGTGAAGTTGGTCAATCCCCTTTTGCCCTGGGGAGGGTGGGTTCCCGAAAGGGTGACTGTTCGCCCTGCCTGTTGTTTGGTGCGGTCTTCCGTTGTGTCCCTCTAGCTTCGCCGTACCTGAAGGATTGACCCCTGGGAGTGCCTAGGACCGTCTTGCCAAATCTTCGATTTCTTCCCCGTTGTTGGAAAAACGAATCCCCAGTCAGTGGTGACGGCTTCATCTTGTCCTCGAGTTCTGGCGCCAGTTCTAACAACTTTCCATCGAAAAGTGCCATTGAAGCGTGAATGGGAAGTAGGCGCAACTGACCCACAACACCGAGTTCAGTAGAAGTCTGGAGAACCAGTTCATACTGTCCTTATGAAATTATGACGCTCTCTTCATGATATGAAGGCATTCCCTTACCGTCACATTTTCCTGAGCTCGGGGTTCTCTTTACAAATGTCTTGAAGGCGGCTGTAGCTCCTAAATAGGTAAGTTCTGCATGTGAATTTGCACGATGGCCGCTGCGCAGGATTGTCTCATCTTCATTGTGCTGATGCACTGGTGTCTTTACAAAGTTCGGTGTTTTCAGCATTGAGTCCATTTCGAGCTCCATCTTTTCTGGGTAATACTCCGCCTCCGGGAATGTTCAGTAACGTTTCTTTGACGGTGCGCCTTTTGTTGTTGATCGAAAAAACATTTTTGCCTTCTTAGGGTCGTGCGCGGGTATCGCCCGAGATAAGGAGATAGGTTTGTCGTCGCGTCGGATAAGGGAGTCATTGTTCAGAAGTTGTCTAAACCCTACCTCTGAATGTGAAAGGTTTAAAGGAGGTGCACTTTTAACTCCTGAGTTAGCTAAAGTGCCCATGGGTGGGTCTGCTGGGTCCTCCTCCACCGGATTCGCCTCCTTTCCGAACCTTGTTTCCTGCAAATGTTTCAACACAAATCCTGCAAAGGTCTTTCAATGGATAAACCCGAGTCCCTCTTTGAAAGGGTCATATCCTTATCCGTAGATTCAGGGGTGGTTTCGTCGTCCTGATTTTCATCATCGTCCTCATAGTCGTCCTCGTGCTCGAAATTTTCTTCATCAGAAAAAATGTCATCTGCATTAAACTACACTCTCTTCTTCTTTACATTCGGTTGTTGTACAGTCGACTCCATTTCATGTTCCTGTTTTCGAGTTGCTGTCAAATCGGTGCCTACTTGATCGTCTGAAGGATCCGATAGCACTCTCCGAGAGCAGCTTTTCAGAGCATGCTTGAGTACCAGCAGACTTTCATCCACGAAACAATTGTCACTCACTGATGTACTTTCAACTGGCGACCTATGGCGAACTAGCGACGTCCTGAACCTGGGCACTCTGTGACGCACCGATGACGCGACGCGCATGGGCAACCTGTGGCACTGTGCGCTGGCGATGCGTGTCGCTGCTTTGCCGCTTGGTGCCTTGGCAACACCTAGCATTCCTTGTTGTTGGTTGTACACATACCCTATTAACTGTATTGTACTTCTTCTCAGCAAATCGAATGTATTTATTTATATTAGGCTTATCCATATTATTAATATTAAATGCCTGACCCTATATGTACTTTCCCCTACTCAGGAAAGAGTGTTTGAAAGCCTGGTCGGCAATTATGCATTGCGCATGCCTGGAGACAAATATACCAAGTTAATTGAGAGCTTTAGGCTGGCAGGGAAATACGGAAGAGCAACTTCCGGTTTAGATGAACGCTCACTCCAGTTCTGGCGTTCATGCTCATACTGGCAGCATGGGCTGCAAGCTTCAGTCATGTTTAAGTCATGTTCAAACTATTATTAAATTTAATTTGAACTTTATGAATGTCACTGGACAATAAACAGTTGAACTATGAGTATTCTTTCTGGAGATTCTTTTGTTCAATGCACGGTAATAGTAATTTGTAGGACTAGGACTAATTCGCTGGAGTAACGTGACCAATTTCGTATAGTGGTAGCAATGGTGCATGGTTTTGCGACACGGACATTACATTTGTGCGACCTGCATATTTTACGGGAGTGAGGTCGTTCATTTTAAGGAGTCTTCCAGAATTACAGTATGGTAACCTAACATTAACGTTTTGGTGGGACCATTTAAACGGGGACCAGTTATGTGCAGTTTTCTCTGTCGTAGCGAAAATCCCTCTTATAACGAACTGGTTAGGCCTATTGTAACGAACGCTAGGCATTCAGTTGTAGCGCTGGCGTTTGTGCTTGCAGCATTAAACTATTTTGTGAACGGTGCTTCAAATGGAACTCATTACGTTGCTTATTTTGTTAATAGCAAAACCAAAACGTAAAAACAAAATTAAACCAGTGACACGAAACCAAGTGGATTTCAATAACCCCCGCTATAACGACATTGGCAGCGTAAGTCTGTTGATACTCGCAGAGCTCAAATGCATTTTGACAAATGCGGGAAATATCCAATGCACTCACTAGTCGTAAGGAATATATTTGTGCAATAGATCAGAACTTAATATATTTATGAAAATGTATATTTATTTGTGGCACTAGATAGACATAAATGAAGGCAGCTCTGTGGTGCGTCTTGTGGAGCATAATTTTGTTTGCAAATATGACGAGAGTGACGGAGTTCAATTGTTATTTCCAATTTAACTGTTAATAATTATGAATCCTGGAAAAAAAATTGTCGTTTTCTACTCCAAGAAGGACGGATACAATCATCATAAGAGTAGGGTCATGGCAACGGTAATATGCCTTAATGTTGAAACACGAATGCAGTATGTCATAGGAAACCTGTCTGATGCACATGAGGCGTGGAAAAACTTAAAACTATTTTTGAGCCAGTGTCTAGGGCTCGTGAGGCTAGGCTAAGAAGTGAATTCTTTGCATTGCAATTAGAACAGAATGAGCCCATGGCATCATTTTTGGCTAGAGTTGACAAAAAGGCAGCTGAATTAGCTGGTATTAAGGCACCACGTACGGATACAAAAATAGCATTCCAATATTGGGAAAATTGCTCGAAGAGCACGAAAACAATGTCCAACAGATCTGTCACTGGAAGGATGCAGATTTAATTTTTTCAGAGGTCAGGGAACAACTTCGAGCAGAATACTCTAGATTAAATATGAAGCAGCCTACTGCATCTGCATCGAATGTGATAGCTTCATATGATCCTGAGTTCTTGAAAGCATTCACTATCGTTTCAAAAAGTGTAGAACAGTGCGCCACCTCGTAGTGAACAACAACAAGTAGATCTACAATTTCTTCAGGGTGGTACCTCTCCTCGTGCATACTTCAATTATGGTAAAAAATCTCATATCTCAAATCTCAAGCAAACGAGAAACCCTAAAGTAGTAGTAGAGGAAACCCTCGATGTGGTACAGGTAAGGGAAAAAATAGTCTGTCTAGCACTAACAACCGGGTCGGCAGTTTCTATGTTGGTATAGAAGTGCAGATCAATTCAGCAGTGTGCAGAAGATACAGATTTCACCCCCAGTCCACAGATTGTAGAAAATGTATCACAGGACGACCCCAGTTGGTACCTGGATTCTGGTGCTACACACCACATATGTGCAAATAGAGATTGGTTTACTACACTTGCAACAGTGCAAGATAAGCAAGTTTGCCTTGGTGAAAGCATGTCATAAATTGTTGGGGGGGGGGATTGAGATTTAATGGCGCGTCGACAGCTTGGTCATTAGCGCCAACCTCAGTCACAGTGCAGTGGTCCGGGTCAATTGTTGGGATCGGTCAAGTGACCATTCAAGATAGATTCGGTGATGTTACGTGTACTAGTGACTCACAAAATGTTTGTATATACCAACCTTTTGCAAACATTAAAAAAGTGTTGGTTGCATCGATAAGCCTCTTTAGCACATTGACACTTTTCAGGGACATATGAGTGTGTATTTACATAATGCAAATCAATGCCTACTCTATGGCAAATGAATCCCAAACAAGTTGTATTGCGTGTGCAATCAATGTTGTGTCTCATGAGGTCAAACCAAAACATGTAATTGGAGATGTAGCTTGTACCTCTGACTCTAATAAGTGTTCCTTTGGCTTAAGTAAAAAGAATCAAAGGGAGGACTTTAAACGAAATAGTGAAGTCGATAAGATCGGTAGTGTGGATGATAAGGTTAAATCCTATAAGTCTGTTTCAGTGAAAACATGGCACTCGAGGTTTGGCCATCAGCATAATTTGGGCCTGATAAATTTACAAAACTCCAAGGTTGTACATGGCATACAAGTGGTAATGAAACCTAAATCTCGTCAGTGTGAGGTACGAAAGGTAACCAAATCGACTATGGTCAGTTTTAACGGTATTGATGCAATAAAGAGTAAGAATTCTCTAGAGCTCCTTCACATGGATGTTTGGGGACCAAGTCGCACGGTATCCTTGGGTAATTGTAGATTAATAATTAATGATTATACTCGTTATGCATGGGTGTTTTCGATTGCTCAGAAAAGTGACGTATTTACATGTTTGTTGACTTTTGTGCAAGAAGTGAAAAACAACTTAACCTCAAAATTATAAATGTCCGTACGGACCAAGGTAAGGAATATTGTTCAAGTGAATTTTGTGATTATCTACGAAAGCTAGGCATAAGATATAGGCTAGTCAATTTGCACTTATACCTAGAAGTAATTGTAATAGAATTAAGCTTTGCTGGTTCTGGCCAGAAACACATGCTGAAAAACATACTAAAAGTCTAGAAAAATCTAAGTGGTGGAAGAGGTCTAAAATGGCTGCCATATTGGAAAAACGGCTTCCGGTTGTTGTTTTTCGGATATTATCTCGTTACTCGTCTCTCCTACGACAAAATTGACTCTGTACAAAATTAAAGTACACAAAATTTTCTACAAAATATGTCCTATTTACTTTTTCTCTTGGAACAATGGTTTGGTTGATATGAAGCATTTTAACTAATTATCGCACAAAATAAATCTGTTATTGAAATATAAAATCAACTGCGCCATAAACAGCGATATCATGTGAAATTTTTATGTAACAAAAACTTACATCATTAAAAATTATTATTTTGCTATGCCGAACTCTTGGCTGTTTCATGGTTTACATTAATTACATGCTGTTCCTTTGGATATTGTTGTAGGCTAGTCAGTTTACATGCGTACCTGAAGTAGCCTAATTGCAATAGAAGTAAACTTTGCTGTTTCTGACTCAGAAATGCATGCTGAACAACCTGCTAAAAGTCTAGAAAAATCTAAGTGACGGAAGAGATTTAAAATGGCCACCATCTTAAGGGAGAAGGATGATTTAACCCCTCCATTTTTTTTTTTTGCTGTAACTTCTTAACCGGCAACAAATCAAGAGCATAATGTGAAACAAAAACGTTCGGACACAATTCTGGACAGGAAAGGTGATATACATCTGTTACGTAAAAGCAACCTTTAACTCGTATGAAAATCGAATTTAAAGTATTTCACCCTTAACTCGCGCGAATGCTCCTTTTTTCAATTCGTTGTTGTAGTCATGTTCATGTTCAAAGGGCTCTTGCGAGCCCTCTAATGCACCCAAAATGGATATGCTTAGGATTTTTCTGAAAGTTGGGGATCTATTCTTTCCATCAATTCTAACCGAAATTGTTTAGCTTAGATACAAATATGAATATGAGCATTAAAATGAAACCTTGAAAGTGAAACTACCTGCTACACCAATTACACTAGTTATACGTTCAAAGGGGAGTAGGCCGGTCCCAATCTAAGCTAAACAATTTCGGTTAGGATTTATGGAAAGAATAGATCCCCAACTTTCAGAAAAATCCTAAGCATGGCCATTTGGAGCAATTGTAGGGCTCCAAAAGCAGTAGGACGGTCCCTATCTAGTTTAAAGAATTTCTGTTAGAATTGATGGAAAGAATAGATCCCCACCTTTCTGAAGATCCTCAGCATATCCATTTCGGGCTATTGGGGGGCTCGCAAGAAACCTTTGAATTCGAAAATCAACATACCCTTTCGCCGCTAAGCCATAACCTCTTCACCTTTAAATGGACGTAGGACGGTCCCTATTTAAGTTAAACAATTTCGGTTAGAATTGATGGAACAAATAGCTCCCCACCTTTCAGAAAATCTTAACCATGTCCATTTCGAGGTACTAGAGGGCTCGCAAGAGCACTTCGAACACGAAAATGACTACAACAACCAATTAAAAAAGGAGCGTTCACACGAATTAAGGGTGATATACTTTAATTACGATTTTCGGGTTAAAGGTTGCGTTTACGTAAAAGATGTACAGTATGTCTCAAAAGTCACTACACAAATGGGATAAATATGCCTTTATTTTTCCGTTACTGATGTTACAGAGACGGATTACAAATGTTCGATGTGGCCTCCTTCAGTAGCGATGCACGCTTCCAAGCGTTGGGAAAGATCACAGCAGACAGCATCTAGTGTCTCAGGTGGTACGGTTGAGCACGCGTCAACAATTCGTGCGTTAGTCCTGCATTGAGGTTGTTTCACGTAACCCCATAGGTAAAAGTCCAGTGGGGTGAGATTGGGGAACGTGGTGGTAATGCAATAAGCCCTGCACGGCCTATCCATCTTCCAGGAAACACAGTGTCCAAGTGGGACCGGATCGCCAATGAAAAGTGGAGAGGGGCGCCATCCAGTTGATACCACATACGTCGAACAGCGGCAAGGGGCTGTTCATAAATCCAGTCCTGTAATTTTCCCTCAAGCAGGGTAAGGTAGTTGGAACCTGACACATTATTGTCAAAGAAAAACGGTTTAACCCTGGCAGCACCTTGGTCACAACACGGACGGAACCAATGAGGATTGGTTGCGCTCCAATACCGCACGTTGTGCGTGTGGACGCCACCATCCATGTAGAAGAGGCACTCATCGGAAAACATAATGTTTGCAGTAAAGTCTGGGTCAGCGGCTTCCTGCCCCAGTGCCCAGTCACAGAATGCTGTATTGTATGGACGGCTTTACAGCGATACGAAATGTGCTTCGTCGTTTCATGATTATGGACACAGCGCTTTTACTTATACCTGTGTCCAGGCCAATCTGCCATGTGCTCATGATGGGATTGGTTGCAACCTGTGCAATCACGTCAGCTGCATGTGCGTCATCAGTAGCAGTCCTTGTTCTGCCAGTCCGTTTCCTGTCCTGTACGGACCCGGTCTCATTAAAGCGCTTCACAATATCCGCAACCGTTTTATTGCTAGGGGCAGGTATGGCTGGATGACGATGGCGGAATTCTTCCACGACTTGACGTGTGGTCCTGTGGTTGTCACTGTAGAGGAGCACCAACTCCACACGCTGGTCAGTGGTTAGATATGGTGGTATTTTTTCACTAACTGATGATCCTTGGTATGCAATGATGAAGTAACATTTTTCCCACATTGCAATGACAAAACATAAATGAGGTGATTTGCTCAGGTTGTGTAGTGATTTGGTGCGTCGAGTTTCCCATTTGTGTAGTGACTTTTGGGACATACTGTATATCACTTTTCCTCTCCAGAATTGTGTCCAGAACTTTTTTGTTTCACATTATGCTTTTGATTTGTTGACGGTTAAATAGTTACAGGCAAAAGTAACACGTTTTTGGGCGGTTGAATCACCCCCTTTCCCCCTCAGATGGTGGGTATTTTAGACCTCTTCCGCCACTTAGATTTTTTCTAGACTTTTAGTATGTTGTTCGGCATATCTTTATGAGTCAGAAACAACAAAGTTTACTTCTATTACAATTACTTCAGGGTATACATGTAAATTGTCTAGCCTATGACAATACCGAAAGGTACAGCGTATAATGTAAACCATGAAACAGCCAAGAGTCTGGCATAGAAATATAATAATTGTGAACGATGTAGGCTTTTGCTACATAAAAATCTCACATGATATCGCTCTCTATGGCGCAGGTATTTTTATGTTTCAAACCACAACACGTCAGACTTATTTTGAGCGATGATTACAGTTAAAATGCTTCATATCAACCAAACCATTGTTCCAAGATAAAAAGTAAATAGGACATGTTTTGTAGGAAATTTTATGTACATTAATTTTGTTTGAAGTCGATTTTGTCGTATGAGTGACGAGTAACGAGATATATGCGAAAAATAGCAAACCGGATGCCGTTTTTCCAAGATGGCGGCCATTTTAGACCTCTTCCGCCACTTAGATTTTTCTAGACTTTTAGTATGTTGTTCAGCATGCCTTTCTGACGCAGAAACAGCAAAGTTTACTTCTATTACAATTAGTTCCTGGTTTCGCCCTTTTTTCGCTCAAATTGACTAGCCTAGTATCAGTGTACAAACGCCTACTCACCAGGTATGAATGGAATCGCTGAACGATTTAACTGCACGTTGATAGAAGGGGAACATGCAATACTTCAAGAGACTTCTCTGCCATGCAATATTTGGGCAGAATTCATATGTACATTTACCTACCTAAAGAATAGATACCCTCACTTAAATTTATGCTTTAAGGTCCCCTATACATTGTTTAATCGAAGTGTATCAGTCAGACATTTACAAAGACCTGGTGCAACGTGTTATGTACACCTTAACTAGCCGGAAACGGATAAGCTCGACGTTAAAGCATGGGAGGGGGTATTCATTGGCTATGCTATTGATATGGTTGGGTATAGAGTGTGGAATCCCCAAACTAACATGACTGTTGAAACTAAACATGTAAAAGTAGATAAGGATAAGTTATGGGGAAGGAAGGACAGGTCCTTGCAGTATAGGCCTCAGAGTGTGTTAAACCCAGTGAAAGAGCAACTAAATTTAACTATGAAAGGGGAATTAGTTCTCGTACAGAGTCAGAATCAGACAATAATTCTAGTGTAGATTTAGAATCAGATGACAAGGCTGAGGGCCCAGTGACCATTGAAGAAGTTCCTCCACAACCAATCATCCATAGTAATAGTGTGGGCTCATCCCCCAGATTGGCTCCTTTAGATTATAAGGATTGGAGAAGGGAAGAAGTAGTCCGTAAGACGGGGCAAAGGGTAGGTAGGATAGATGTGAACTATCGCTCCCCAGATGGAATTACATTCCGCAGTGTTCATGACATTAAAAAGTACTCGTAGAACGGGGATATCAGTATTTTATCAGTGTTTGATTTTAAGGGCAGACGAACACATGATCCCGAAACTATATCAACTAGTGAAATGAAATGAAATGGGCTTTATTTTCAATTTTGAAATAAAGAATGTACACAAAAAGAAGACATGAAGTCTTTTGGAGCCCAGAAAAACAAAGAAAATAACAAAAATCACAAATGTAAAATAAGAAAAATACTAACTGCACAACACTATAAACATAACGAGTAAAATCGTACAGTTTAAGACAACAAAAATTAAAAAAAATTAAGTAAAGCAAATAAAAATGAATAAGAACACGGGAAATCCTAAAAATAAACCAATAAATGAACTGGAGAAAGACGAAGGAAAGAAAGACTTTGATAGTATAAAAGGGAAGAATTTTTCATCACTTCTATAAAAACGTTCTTACGAAAAAGAGACACACTAGTGGTAGTTCTAATATTTATTGGGATTGAATTCTAAATCCTTGAAGTTTGGCTCGCTAATGACAAGTTACTTATTTCAGTCTGGTTAAAACTTGTGTGACAGTTTGAAGCAATACGAGTGTTATGACCATGGATGGCAAAACTGTATCTGAAAAACTTATTTGACGATCTGTTTTAAAAAATGTGAATACCACCTCTGTATAAATAAGCTCCTTAACAGGGAGAATTTTTGTTATCTTGAACAAAGGCAAACTATGTTCCTTTAAAGGTCGATGTAGTGTTGATCTTACAGCTTTCTAGGCGGGACTAGTGAGGTTCATAAGGGGGACCCAACTGCGAGAGAAACGTTTAATAGCTAAACACTCAAAGCAAGCAAATGGGCTCCTATGCTTGGAGTTGGAATGTAGGAGCACTAAAGTTTGGTCCCAAGCAATATTGTGATTGATCTTTTTGTTATTGCCGGCTACCGGTGTTACACATACATTACTAATACACAACAAATCATAATGTTAATGCTTTATTTGTCACTTCAACAACAAATGCTGGTAACTTAACAAATGTGCGGGAAATCCCGTGTTTCTTGATTTGATCAATTTTTTTTTCTATTTGCCCACACAACTGGCAATACAACTTAAGCATTTGCCGAAAGCTATAGGACAGCCGTTAGCCCCTCCCAGACCACGGCACGCTGGGCAGTCGTCACGACATTGTTCCGGCGTTATGTAATCCCTTTTCTCGCGCTTGACATCGTGAGATTCTTCACTGACACATATGGTAACCAGGCTGAGGAGGACCAAAACAATCATCAATCGATTCATGGTGGAAATCTATGGAAGATCAATATAAACGTGCATTATTAAAGTTAAGGCAAAGAATTTGACCATTCAACTTTGAGTGATAGAAACAAATGTAAACAAATGACGCTCAAACTCAAAATGTCAATACTCATCAGTATCGCAAATTTTCGATAGGCATTATCCGAAAAAATTAATATTTTCAGTCCTCCTACCTTCGTCATGCAGCAAGAAACGTGTGAACTATAGTATACATAATTGTATGCACTTCGAGTGCCCTTCGAGTGCACTTCAAAGGCCAAGGTCTTACCGCTGAGCCATACTGACACGGCCTGATTTCAAAGGTCCCGGGTTCGATTCCCCGCTGAGGCAGTCTGTCATGTAAGTCCAAAAGGCAACGTACATAGGTTTGCATCCGTATTTATTAAAAGTACATAAGGTTACACTGTCTATTTAAGATGCTTCAATTCTATTTTTGCACACACTGGCTAACAATCGCTGATTTCGTTCGCTTCGCTCACTCAATCAGCGCATCCTCTTCAGTTGTTTTATTTATCCCTGCACCTTCCCCTTAATTTTTCAAGATTTCGTTCACATTTAGTCATGCAGAAACCCCCGAAGGTCGCTGTTACTAAAACAGCAGAACGCAAAGCATTTTAATTTTGGGTTATAAACAAAAAAACATTAGCTTGTTTATGCTCGTATTGTTGCGTAACCATTATGTAACGTGCATCCCTTTATTCTTACGCAATCCACGGCAACGTTAATGTTTCTTTATTTTGTTCTTCGTTACAGTTTTTTTAGTTCGTCCAGGCTTTTACAATAAATCTAAGGACCAGTAGTGATTGTTTCAGCCATTTTTGCTTAAAATCTTTGGTTGCAACTTGGAAAAGAAACGAAATTTAAATTCGCTGGTGGCGAATTTCAAAACCCTCCCACGCATTTGTCTGACCCCTACAACCTCCAAACCAACAAAAGGACCATCCTCAGATTACCATGCATCCGTGTGCAAGAGTTCAGGTAAGTAGGCCATCTCAATTTTTCGCTAGCTATGAGCAAAAAGTCTATGGGATTTTACATGGGAAAAATCTTATTGGACAGCCATGCAGCTAGCTAGACAGTCATAAAAACAACGTTATTGACGCATCTTTTTCTCTATGATTGGTGGACACTCATCCTTTAAATTTTAGTTTTTCTTAATCTCTGTCCCTTTCCCTTACATTTTCCACAATTTGAAACATTTCTGTCGTATTGGTATTTATCTTCAACATGCCATAATATGCTTTCAGTTGCTTACAGTTAACAGACACATATCTGCTATTGAGCCGCCTTTTTAGCATTAACAATCAATTTTTTAACAATCGGATGTCTACAATGGGATGATCTACTGTTACTTGGCGGCGACACACTAGCGTGTGTCTAGATATTTTCAGGCGATCAAAGTCTCTCGATTGAACAAGTTTCAGCCTTTTTTGCCGCATTGTTATTTATCCTCACGTGCCTGAAAACAGCCAAACTACCTTAGCTGTAAAGACACAACGTGTGTAGTGGTCGCCACCCTAGTATCTACACAAACGCTAGTATGTCGCGCCAAGTTAGATATCAAACATCACAACAAACTGCATCAATTGAATTGTCGAGGTTGTAAACCATTGTATCGCGACCCCATTGTATCAAGTGTATAACCCGAAGAAGAGTTGGGCACATTTCAGGTACTTGGATAAAAATAATAATGCGGTACAAAAGCTTAAATTGTGTTGAAAACGAGAGTAATGACCCACCTGACAAAAATTAACTCATGTAGCAATGCCAGCTAAGCTGCTTTAAATGCAAAATCTGCCCCTCAATAACGTTGTAAAAGTGTTACTACTATAGTTACTAGCTTGCTAGCTAGTCAGCTCATCCCCATGCTAATTCCCATAGGGTGATTATTCATCGATACTGAGATAACGGGAACGTTATCTGAAAAAAAAGGGCCAACACCTACCCCCACCACACATAAAATATAATTTTTTCACGTGGCCTATACAGGGCTCCGTAAGATCTCTCCTTTTCCTATCATTCAATTTCCGGCACTGAAGTAATACAATAATGTTTTGCTCGTCTTATTTCCAAGTATCGCATTTCAATTATAAGGCTAAATAAGCCAAGTGGAATTAAACTTAAACGAATTAAAACGAGTTCAGTAATCAATACTTGTTTGTCTTTTATTATTAGAGCTTAAGTAATTTGTGTCAAGTGTATTTTGTTTGCCATCCTAGACAAATTGAGTTTGCTTGGTGGATTTTAACCTACGTAAACCAAAACATATTCACCGCATGGAAGAATTTATTTTCAATTCGTGATGCAAGAAAAGTTTTACTAGTAGCCAGCAGCCAGAAGTAATCAGACAAATTTCAACGTTATTCACATCTTTTATTTCAACAAGAAAATCTGTGTCATTAATAGTGACTTTTATGTTGTCAGGCAACCAAACAAGTTTCAGCCTTTTCTGTCGCATTGTTATGTATCCTCAGATAGCTGAAAACAGCCAGACTACCTTATATGTAAAGCCACAACGTGTCTAGTGGTAGACATGCTCATATTTATATAATATCTGGATGTTACCGTTTATCTTGACGGGCGACACACTAGTGTGTGTCTTGATGTGCAGAGATGGCAGGAGATAACTGGTCAGACAAACTGAAATGTGGGTGGGGTGAACAAAACGTAAAGTAACCCATTTTTTTATTCCTTTTTTTTTTACCAAAATGTGTTTTAATCCATAACCCACAAGAATTCCGAAGTAGACTACATTGTTTTATGGTTGGGACGACCTAACTATGCACTTGTGAGAGGAAAATAGGGGTAACTATTAAGGTCTCATAACAACAGATTAATCGGGGAGGAGAAGAAGGGTGAGGTGAGCTTGACCAGGATTTAAAAGGAGGTTGTCTTATTAAAAGAAATAAAAAGTCAAAATGAGTGGCAAATAAAAATGTTGACACAACAACTAGAAAATGTTTATTTTTTGTAAATTTGGCTGAAAATTAGATTTCTGCATACCCGAAAACATATAAATTGCCATAAAGATTTAAAATTTACGACGATACGTGCGACCATATATTTACGACCATATTTACGACCATATATTTTACGGTGTATTTTCATTATGCGGTTAAATATGGTCGTACATTTTAAATATTTACGTCAATTTACACGTTTTCGCGTACGCAGAAATCAAATTTGCAGCCAAATTTACCAAAAAATAAACATTTTCTATAAGTTATTAACTTCAACATTTCATTTGCCACTCATTTTTCCTTTTTATTTCTTTTAATTACTTCATCCTTCTCCACCCTACTCCAGTTTACGTCATCCTTCTCCTCTCTCCCCCTATTTAACCCTAGTGTTATTAGAGCTAATTAGTAACCCATATTTTCCCCTCACAAGTGCATAGTTGGGGTGCATCATCTATACATTTGCAGTGTTAAATAAGAAGCTCTTTTCCTTACCTTTTCTGTGGTTTTCTTCTGAGTTTGATGTTTTGTTTCTGACCTTCTGCTTCTTCTTTTGGCGAACTGATGAGTCTACATGTCGAGATCCTCGTTTTTACATGGATTTTATGTTTGAGAAGACTAAAGGAAATCTTTATAGGCAAATATTCACTCATTCAGCGAGCAGTTCTTTAATTTATCTGCACACAGTTGT
>JAHWFP010037512.1:0-22210 GCA_023313725.1 Lithobius niger
TTATCATATTTGTTCTTAGTGCAAAGTAATACTTTGAAAGTGAAACGATCCTCTACAATGATTAAATTATTTTCCTTCATACTTTATTTTTATTTTTTTAAGATCTGTTGTAAACAGTGTTTTAATGATTCTATTAAGAGTTCTTTTTGGATTCGACGTGTTTGTTGAGTTGCCATAATTTTTAATGACATAGGATTGCACCAAAGCATCATAAATTAACTCTCTATTTTCATTATTCAACATGTACCTGATATGATAGATTTTGGACATAATTGGTTTCAGTTTTTTGATGAGCATATTAATGCGTTCTTCAAATTTCCAGATTTCATCAATGTATACCCTAAGTAATTTGGAGATGTAGCGTTTTTTTTATGTCTGTAAATTCAATTTGAGTAAACGGATTTTTGTGAAGGCCTAGGGAAATATTTTTTTCACTTGATTATGTCTAGATTTCATATCCATCTGTACGTCTTTTTCCTCACTAATGAAGACCTCATTAGTGTAACACCAAGTCTGTACCTCGTCAAATTTCTTTTGTAATTTTTGCATCATTTCGGAATAATTTAAATCACTTGCTAATAAACATATATCGTCAGTGAATAATTCTAAATAAATATTATTTGTGAGGTCGTTCATATAAAGTAAAAATAAAATTGGTACCAGTGCTGATCCCTGTAACCATCACTTTTTTTACTTTGACAATATTAGTAATTGAGATTCTATTAGTTAAGTAGCTCTGCAAAATATTCTAAATTTTTCCTCGAAAGCCGTTATTTATAAGTTTATAAAAGAGAATGTCATTGTCTAAACCATGCGCAACGGCTGTTTACCGTGACGTCACAATGAGTTAGCCAATGACGAACGAGAACAACGGCTGTTTGGCCGTCTGATTGGACTAGGCCAGTCACGTGACATGCATATCACAGCAAAGAGCCATGGTGTGTGGTATAGTGTTGCATACCTTTTTCAAGTCAATCCGCACTAACCAACATATTTCCCTTCATTTGTACTGTTTTCATTGATGTAACCAAGAATTTATAGGGTTGGGGACGAGAATTTGTAACTCTATAAAGTCCCTATTGAAACACGTTAGATTCGTTTCTATTAGGTTTGTGCGAGTTTTCAGAGGGTGTCACGTGTTCCTTGTGATAATTTTTGCTCATTTTTCAGCCCAAATCAAAAGTGAACTAAATTACAACTAAGTTCAACTAAATAATAATTAAATACAAGCCAGTTTCGTTTAGTTTAGTTTAATTTTAAGCTGAAAACTGAGTAGAAATTCCCACATAAA
This sequence comes from Lithobius niger, assembly GCA_023313725.1. Taxonomy (NCBI): domain Eukaryota; kingdom Metazoa; phylum Arthropoda; class Chilopoda; order Lithobiomorpha; family Lithobiidae; genus Lithobius; species Lithobius niger. Next base: position 1,292 of record JAHWFP010037512.1, read on the forward strand.
ACCCGTGGTGCCCTTTATAAACTTGGACGGAAATAATAGAAATTGATCTAAGACGTTTCAGCAGGGGTCTCGGTCACAAATTCTTCTCCCCAGCCCTATAAATTCTTGATATAACTAAGTGTGTCAACAGTACCTTTTTCCTTTGGCAAACCGTGTTGTTTTTTGGAGTCAATTATATAAATTTCCAATAAATTTTGTAATACTGTATGCAAAAAAACTTTTCTATAATTTTATTGATGAATGGCAGTATTGCAATTGGCCTGTAATTATCGTAGCTTTGTTGAGTACCTTTTTTTGTGAATAGATTTGATTATTTGTGTTTCAAGTTTATTTGGCCATGTCTCGGTATCAATAATACAGTTATTTAAACAACTTATGCCTTTGGTACTATTTTCGGGTTCATTCTTAAAGTTTTCCGTCTTGAATCCATGTTCACCAGTTGCGCCTATAGATTCTTTTGATAATCTTTATAATTTCATTTACTTCTGGATGCTGAACCATCATATATGTGTGGTGCAGTGGCAACCCGGACCACTGCACTGTGACTGAGGTTGGCACTAATGACCAAGTTGTCGACGCGCCATTAAGCCTCAATCCCCCCCCCATCATACATTTGCAGCAGCATCTAATTTATGGGGCAGCCTATTATAATTTTTTATTCACTGATATTTTTCGTTTAGTTTTCTTGCTTGTTGGCGAATAGTTTTATTAAATTCATTACAGCCTTTGTTAATTTCATGATTTTTTAAAAGGTTTTTGTGTAGTGTTTTATCCACGTTGTTGGCTCCTTTTCCCATAAGTTTAATTATTGTATTCCACATATGTTTAGCATTCTTCTCATTTGACTCAGTAATTGTTTATAATGGTTTTGCTTTTCTCTTCGTATGCAATGGTTTTCCTTTCATTTAATTCCTTGTATTTATTAATTAATAAAGATTAATTAATAAAGATGAATTAATTTGCTTTTTTTACTAGACTATAATTTTTTCCAAATGTTGTTTTTTTCTTTAATTAAGTTTGTAGTTTCAGCTGTTGTCCAGTTTTTATAATAGGCCTGGCTGCATTGTTTATTTGTTTTTGGTTTTAAAATTTTGCACTCAACATGAACACTTTTAAGTTTAGTTTCAATTTCTGTATACAATTCACTTGCATCTTTATATATATTCAAGTAATCCCAGTTTAATTGTTTAAGTTTCCTGACAATTTTGTGGTGATTAAAATGTGATTAAAGTCTTTGTTTTTATTTTCATTAGCCATTTGCAGTTTTTTTTATTCCATACAAATAGCAGGTAAAAGGAAGTGAATCATTTTATAACGAATATATCGTTAATAAAAACTAAAGGTAAAACTGGCACTATCTTTATCAGCAAAGTGACCAAGTAAAATGAACCAAAAGTATCCTATGACAGACACAAATTGCAAAATGTTTATTGGTTGTAACCTGGGTGAAGCCCAAACGATAGGTGGAATTGGAATTAGATTTGCCACATGGCTTCAAACCCACAAAAGTATCGTTGAGCTCGAATCTTCCACAAATCGATCAAATGTAACCACGAAATTACGCTTTTTCAAATTTATCGCTTTGACACTCCCCATTGCAGATACGGAATTCTGAACAGTTAAGGAATTCTGACGAAGTTTACACCATGCTGATTCAAGCAAGTCAACCTTAAGAAAACGGTAAATTAAAACGTGATAACATTTGATCTCACAGTTAAACCACTACAGGAACGCAAACAGTTGGGGTAAAACACAAGGAATCCGTGAACCATTCAGGGTGGAGCAAAAAGGAAGGGCCACCCCTGGCAATCACAGAAAGTTAATTCTATGGCTATGAAACTTTACATGGTATGTCGGCGAACGGGGGATGGACAAACTAACCGTCCGTCAATCACTGACCTTGACGTACATTTTCAGGATCATCGTCATGCTAACATTTTAACCAGGCTTCGTAGAACCCTACTGTAAATTAAAACCTGAAGATATTGGCAAGACATGGTCATTGAAAAAAAAAGTAACAAAATTCGGTACGTTAGTTAAGGAATTACAGAAATTACACGTATCATTTTGTTATGCTGACAGGGTAGCTTTTCTACCAAGCACTGAGTGTGAAATAAAGTCCAGTGTTCCTAAAAGTGCGTGAAGCCTTCTTGGGGAACGTTCACAAATTACATAACGCCTGGAGAGGGGTGGGGAAGATTGAGCAAATCTGTTACGATCAGTTACGGTGGACGAAAGAGAATATGACGAATATGTTACATAACACACAACTGTTACGTATTTTTAAGTGGTCGTTCATTGGTGTTCCAAAGGGGGACTGGAGGGGCTGAGGGGGATTTAAATTGCCAGCAAAAAAAAATTACGTATTTTGTGAACGCTCCCTTGGGAACAAAGAGCAGTTAACATACTGATTATTCAACATGTTACAGATTTATAGTACCTCCAACGAAAAAATTATGGTGGTTTTACTTTGAAATTCTCAGCATTATTAGACACAAACCGACGAAACCAACTCTTATTTCAAAAGTCAGACATCCTCATCCATAACAAAGATAGCAAAGATAGTTTCAAAAAAACAATATCTTACTAATTTTCGACAGCATATAAGTAATTCATTTGTCTTTTATCAGGCATTCAATGCACAGTCCTCTCTCTGCCTCACATCATTGCGTGTGACTCTCTGCCTCACATCATTGTGTGTGGCTACGCACAGCGCCGAATTGCAAATCTGCACGCAACTATGTGAGGCAGAGAGAGAATTGTGCATTGAAAACCTAATGAAGACAGTTGAATTACTTATATGCTGTCTAAAATCACTAAAAGATTGTTTCTTGTTGCCACCGAAAATATACATTACCTACAATTTTTAACATTCTTGCCCTCAAATGCTCTTTTCCTAGAGAAGAAACTTGCCAGAACCCATTACAGATGTACGCATACAAAAAAGTGCATATAATGCGTGCATGTACGAAGTTCCGGCAAAGCCAAGTTCTTGCTATGCGTATACAATGTCCGCATTGTGCCATACAAAATAAATGATATGTTTCTCAGGCAATGATGAGGCATGCGAATTTTTTTTTTTTTACTTACTGAAAATGGTCATACGAGATGAGGGTACTTATTTTACGAACACAAAAATGCCCAGCAGGTCCTTAAATTCAGTAATACGTCACAATTTGCTAATGAGTTTGTGTTTGTACCATTTTAACAAGATTAACACCAATTTAGAATTATTTTAATAATACTTAGTCTTTGTACTAGTCCACGAGGTTGAACGGAAGCTTGTGAAACTCAGGAATTAATCTAAAATGACGAATTTTATATTAATTCCTGTGGCTCACAAGCTCCCGTGTAACGTCGTGGACTAGTACAAGACTAAGCATTAGTAAAATAATGTTCGTCATTCTAGATGAACTTGAAATGCGTGATGAGCAAGAAAATTTTTTTTTATGAGAAATTACATAAAAAATATAATTCCTGTGTTTCCTATAGGATGCGGTGGTGCCTGAGAAACATTTAATTTTATTTGTGCGGCCTTTACTGCTTTTTTTACTAGAATAATACATATCCGGCAGGAAAAAAACCTTTTGAATGATAAATCGAAGCAGTAAGTTAGACAACTGTGTTTACATCTAAAAAAAATTCTAAATGAAATTGATAAGATAAACAAACTGGTTTATAAAAATATCGTTTAGTATAAAGCTGTATAATGTATAAAATTGTGTAATATTGCTTTAACATGCATTAATATCATTAATATTATTTTCAGTGACTGCAATATACTTCCCTTCACCTATCATTACATCCATAACCCCTACATCAACCAACTTCACCTATGAAGAGGTTGAGGTGGTTGTCCTGAGCTGTACATTGCCAGAACAAGCTTATCACAACATTACTACCGACGTAGAAGTAACTGAGATCATGCCAGGCAACCCCTTAGACCCTTGGAAAAGCCACGTCAAGTATAACTGGACGAGAGAAAATCAAAATGTTACAGTAATGATTTACTACGACCCAAAATTCTTTGTACATTTTGTGAACGTAACTTGCAAAGCCAAACTGCCGATGGGTCAAACCAAAGAAACAAGCATCCAAATTCAACAACAATGTAAGTAGTAGTAATTACGTTAAATTAGTAGATTATTGATAGTTCCATTATGAAAGAAGTGTGAAGACAGTATTTTAGTTCTGTGGTAGTTTATGATGGACTCAAGGCAAAGTCGTTTCTTACGTGGATGCTCGACGGACCTCCATCACTATTTCCAAACTTCATCATCGGTTGTACCTTCTGTGTTTGTTTCATTGCTGTTACTGTCATCTGATTTGCCGTCTTCGTCTGTTGAATTACTTTCACTATTTTGTTCCAATTCATTTTCTCCATCGCAATTGCTTGTGTTGACTTCTACTTCATGCTGGACTTCGTCTAAATACACTTATTGCCAGAAACGGTCCACTGAAAGTCTGAGGGTGTTGGAATAGTTGGTGATGCATTACATGCCCGACCTCCATTCATTTTTTGTGAGTTAAACTTTGTGTGTGCGAGGTAGCAATGCCCGAGGTGATTCAGTTTGTAAATGGAGTCATCGGTTGTGTTTCATGAAAGTTTTGTAAGTGCTTGCTAAGGAGATGGACAATTATTCATAAAACACAATGCTCAATCCTAATTCACCTCTTACTGTACAGCTATGGGACTGCACACATAGCATTACATATTAGGTACTAGGTCAAGGTTTGCCCCTTATCCTGCCCTTATCAGCCCTGGTGGTTTGACTTGCAGGTTTGACCACCACACACCAATTAGTCTGAGCCTTTGCTGCGACTCGCTTTAAATACTAGTCTCGAGCAATAGGCTCTAGCCTGAGGCATTACATCACGTGATGTGACGGCGAGCAGGTGCAATCTGGTCCTAACTGGTTGAACAATAGGACTGGCTCGCTACCCGAATGTTGGCGCTGAGCCAGCTGCCATGTGTCCATGGTGGCTAGTGGCACTCAGCATCCATGTTTAACGGCAAGGTGCACCGTGAAAGCTGCTGACTGCGTGCGTGTGTATTGCCATGCCATGCATGTTACATCCCCCCTCCCCTAAGAATAAGTTTAGGCGAAGGAAGAACTACCTCTACATAATACTAAAGTCTTTTAACCAACCGTAAGTTTGGTTTATGGTTACTTCCGGTGAGCAGGTTTATTCATGGGTTTCTTAAAATGCTACACAATATTCCAAAATAACATCCGGCCTGCACAAATGCTTCTAAAGGAAACACTGCTCATAATTCTCCAAATTCCCTTACTCACCAACCAACAACCTTCGTATCGTCACTTCTACTACACAAATATACATTTGTATGGATTTCTCCCTAGTCTGCCCAGACTAAGAGAAAAAACTGTCCGTGAATAGTTCTTCATTAAGGAAAATCGGAAACAAGCCAACAGCGAAAAACATACACTAGAAATAACGTAGTTTAGTAAGCCACCTTTATGCACTTACGTTTCGTCGGAGTGGCATGACCCGGATTCGAACCGGCTACCCAGTTCGCCCCCAGATCACTTACATAGCGCCTTAGTCCATTCATCACATTCAAACGGTTTCTCTTTCCAACGTGTATCCGCACAAAACAAGCTTCTGTATGACTGAGTTCTGAATTTTATCATTCGGCATTTAAAATTCTACTTGTTTTTGTTTAACTTAGTCCAAGTATGCAAGACACATATTTTTAAAGTTACTTTCACTGCATTGGCTATTCTAGTTCAAGTATTAATTCAACTTTTAACTGGTTTTTGTGATTTTTGTTCATCATATAACTTTTTTCTACGTTTTGTATTTTTGCATATTTTCCAAAGTAGGGGGAGGATAGAAAAATTTCCAAGTTTATTTTCCCACACTCATGCTACTCCTTCGATTCCTCCATCCCACTGCTCTCACTCTACATTGAAATGTCCACATTGTCGTCTGGACCCAACAAAAATTGCTTCTCCAATTCCGCAATTTCCTTGGTTGCTTGCTTCTGTTCCTCCGGGGTTTGGCTAGCCGAAGAGTCCTCTTTATCGGTGTTGTCCTCGGTGGGCAAAGAAGCCCCAGGGGTTCTGCATTGGCACAGGAATGTCATTGACATATTTGATTTCGAGTCTTTCTGCCGTCAGGTGTACATGCCCAACTTAAGTTTGTAGTTAGCCACCATTGCTTCCCAAAATTCCCTCGACATCGTGGGTGAAGCCTTTGAGTAGAAACACTTGCGTCCAGACTCGCCTGTCCAAACTTGTGTGGAAACGTGCTGCTGCCTAGGTGCTGATACTTGAGTAGACTTTTCCGTGGTAGCAGCCTTCACTGCCGGACTTGGAGGTGTTTGCTGCTAACTCTCCTTGGAACATCGTTGACGCTTCTTGCCTTGATGCCCTTGCTAAGATAACTTGGGGTGACATCCTTAGGGGGTGGGAGCTGCCTGGGCACCTGGAGCTACTGGTGCATGGTTAGTATTACCTACTCCCGAATTTGTTGCCTTAAGTGTCTCTGGAGACTTGGATACCTCCGCAGAAGTCATCTCAGCTTTCTTGGCTTCTACATTCTTCTATCCCTGCTTCTTTTTCCAATAGCCAAGTTCCTCAGCCTCTCCATCCTGATTTTGTGTTTTCTCTATCCTTTTTTTTCCAGCAATTATCCTTGGGTGAACGCCTTGGTTAACTGCTGCCGACGTTGTGATTTGCAGAACGTTCTCTTCACGCTTTATACTCGAGAAAAAAGACGTGTTTTGGGGATCTGCGCATCACACCACTGTATTGATTTTTATGTAAATTCACCCGCGAACTGCCCAACACGTGAGTTTTGTTGCATCACTATTCCGCCAAGCCCAAAATCGCCTATTTGTTAACTTGTTTCTCGTTCGCATTTTAGGCTGGTTAAACGCTGCTCTCAAAGCTTGATGCAAAGAATTAACAGATAATTATTGGACCCTTGTTGCTATTATATTAGAGAGTTGACATTTTTCATGAATCGTGTAAAAATCAGGTTTTTATAGTATTTGTTGAAAAATTGACTTTCGACATTTTAGAACTGCTACTATGCCCTTTTTTCAAGAGTTGGTGGACTTAGGCCTATGCCTACATCCCCCCTCCTCAATTCTTGTCATTTCCGTGAGGGAAGGGTTTGGCCTACACTCCCCCCCCCCCCCAGTCTTTTTTAAACAAAGTTGAGTGGAATAAAATACATTTTACTCTGTATTTATGCATTGCTGTGTAAAAATGAGTTTTGGAGGTGCTGTTTGTCATGCAACGCTTCCAATCTCATCCCCTACGATTTCTGCTGTTTTTATTGCCGCACCATGTCTGTATGCCGATAACTTCGAACAAAAACGTGTGGGTACTCATGAAAAATGTTAACCTGCATCCTTGTTACTGCCTATTTGCCCCCCCCCCCCGCTCTCGCAAGTTGTAAGGGTGGTTCAGTTTGTAGGTAAATGCTGGTGTATTTTTTGTCTTTTTAGGTATAACCTTGGTATTTTCGAGTTGTGACTGTTGGTGGGGTCACATTCGCCGGAAAATAGAATGGTTTGAGCTGTGCAATATTCAGGGGACCAATTTCTTTTCCCGTTGTAATATCGCATAGCGTGTATGTTTTTTCAGATTTTTGGACTGAAATTACATACGGTCCTGAAAATTTTGGGGTAAGGGATGAGGTTACCCCTCACGCAGCATTTGACAGGATGTGTGCATAGCGGACGACATAATTCCCCACCTTTAAGGTTAGAGGTTTATGCCGCCCGTCGTAGTAGACCTTTTTCTGTGCCCTAGATGTCTTCATAGATTGTTTTGCTAACCTATAGAATACATTTCAAAAAAACGCTGCACGATCTCCATTTGAACCTCGGTCTGGGTTTTGGATTTTGTGGGGAGCGGTCTCGCCATAAATTGAGAGAGCTCATACCCCCATGGACCAGCCGGGCTTTGTCTGATGTTCAGTTCACTGGGAGTAAACTTACTAGATTCAGACACAGAACTCTGCAGAACACATGCAATTTCATGCAAATGAAGATCCCATTATTGTGAGAGGCAGTGAAACAATGTAACATGTACTTTATTATTTTGTTATGTCTCCCGACGATATTAGCCTTTGGGTTGCAAGGGGTTGCGTAATGGGTTTTTGTGGAATCAAAACAAGGCCCACCGTCTGAAAAATTCTGTCAAAAAGAATGTTTTGAGACGGTGGGCCTTGTCAAAAAACCCCAACGGAGCACTACTTCTTTCACACATTCGGCTACTTGCTTCGCTTCAGCCGTCCGGAGAGCAAAAAGTTCAGGCCAAGAACTAAATTCGTCCAGTACTACGAGTATCCAACGTCTGCCTCTTTGAGTTGTTGGTAAAGGCCCAATAAGATCAACTGATACTCTCTTCCTAGGGGCATTGGGAGGATCTATTGTGTCAGGAGTCCAGCAGGTTTTGAAGTTTTAGTTTTGCAAGTCTGGCACTTCTCACAGCTGCGTATGAACTCTACACTATCCTTCCTCATGCCAATCCACCCCACCATTTCCTGTGTCCTTTTAAGAGTCTTGTATACTCCAAATTGACCTCCCAGTGGTGAGCTGTGAACTGCCCTAAAACATGCCCTAAAACATGTGTTACCTTCAACGACGTAACGAATGATACGTCAAACATAAGTTCTGCACTAGATCCCATCACGCAAGCACAGCCTACCTGGGGTAAGGATGCTACCGTCATCAGCTGGTGGCCTTCCAGCTACATTGCCAAGTCTAGCAATATGGCGCAATGACCACTTGTCACCAACCTGTGCCTGGCAGATGGGTTCCAAAGAAGGAAATCCGCTGGGATTCTCGGTTACTTGCACTTGTTACACCTTACAATGTGCTACCAGTATGGGATTTTTGTCTTCATCCTCATACATCCTGGATATTGCATCTGCCACTTGGTTTTGTGAACCCTTCTTGTAACGGATCTCAAAATCCAGTCCCTGGAGTTCTAGAATCCACCTTGCCAGTCTTCCTGACGGCTGTTTCAAGGACTTCAAGAAGGACAGAGCACTGTGGTCAGTTTCAATTTGGAATGAGACATTTTCAATGTGGGGTCAGAACTTGCGTACAGGAAACATTACAGCACCCATTTCTAATTCAGAAACACAATGTTTTTTTTAGCATCTGCCAGTTTGCATCCAGCAAATGCTACGGGTACGAGCCCACGACCTTCGACGTGCTGGGAGAGCACTCCACCAAAACGGGAAATTGACGCATCTGACGAGATTTCAAACCTCCTATCCAAATCTGGCAAAGCTAAGACACAGCCTGACAAACTGTCTTTTAGCTCTTGTACTACAGTTGAGTGTGTTTTGCTCTACTCCCAAACTCCATCTCCCTTCAGTTACTTGTAAAGGCAAGCTGCTTTGACATGAAACTCCTTGATGAAAGCCCTGTAAAAGCTATCAACCCAAGAAATCATCAAAGCGACTTTTCATTACTAGTCTCTGGAAATTCCTGGATTACCAATACCTTCCAGGCAGAGGGGACAACCTCATGTGGTCTTATGAGATGGCCCAGGTAAGAGATTTCCATTGCAAAAAAATGGACTTTTTTCAGCTTTACTGTGACGCCGGCCTTTCCTAGCCTTCCTAACACATCTGAAATATGGTCTAGGTGACTTTGGTAATCCTGGCTGAAGATTACCAAGTCGTCCACATAAATCATAGCATGGGAATACATAGCATCCACCAAATCCATGTCCATAACTCTCACAAAGGATGCTGGTCCATTGCTGAGCCCATACAGCATTTTTTGGAACTGGCATAATCCCATAAACCATTTTGCTTTGCCTAGCATGGAGAGTACTTGACTGGCATTACTGGTCGGCTGGGAATCCTTCACCGTCTTACCGTTCGAAAGGCGGCAATCCAGAGAGAATCTTTTAGCCCCCACTTCTCCCTTTTTAGGAGCAAGACAGGGTACATTCCCCAGGGTTACCAAAAGCATTTTATCACACCTTCGCTGATTCATTCAAGCATCTGGGTTTTTAATAATAGCTCTTGTCTTCTTGTTTACAGGTCTGTCAGGTAACCTAATGGGTCTTGCACCAGGTTCAACCTCAATTTTGTGTTGGTAGAGGTGAGTGCTGCCTCGTTTAGATCTTAACACATGTTTCAATTTGTGTAAACATTTTCTCAGCTGCTTTGTTTGTGCATTTGAGCAATGAACTTGTTGAATTTTTTTCTTCCAACTAAGCATCATCTTTTGCACGCCTCTCAATGTCTACCTCCACATCCAATTGCTTAAGTTGCTCAATTTTTGTTTGCGTAGCCTTAGCAAATGGGATTGTCTTTGTTTCTCGAACAAGATTGCCTCATGTTCTTGGGGGTCCTACACGCCAGTCACCGTTTTGGATGTCTGGGATGAGGCCAGCCCGACCCAAGAAGTCTCTGCCTAAAATTATGCTACCTGCAGAGTTTTCTAGGACTAAGAACGTTTGCTGAGCAGAGTAACCACGAGGCCATCGCACCATTGCTCTACAGTACCCGTCACCTTGGATGTTACCAGCCTCCAAGATGAAAGTTACACAGCAATCCCTGTGCTGCGTCACGCCCTTTGCCTGCAAAGTACGTGCAGTAGCACTGGAAATGATACTAGAACTGGCTCCTGTGTTGATAAGTGCTAAGAAAGGTTCCCCTGCTACTTTAATGTTAATTAAAGGTTCCTCAACACCTTTGAACAGCGTCACATTTGGTGCAAAGACACATTTTACGGTGCCTTTCCATAGTCCTACCCTAGCTCTTCAATCATCACATTTAGAGGTCGTCACACGGTTTAACCAATTTAACAACCTTCTTCTGCTTTTTTGGCTTCTTTGGGCATCTGTTGGACCTATGGCCCTGCTCTTGGCAGGTACAGAAACTTCCATCAAAAGGTTTTCTTTCCTTTTTTGGTTGTTCTGGTCCCTTTTCTGCAGTAACACCAGTTCATAGTGTCTGCAAAAAAATCTTTAGTTTTCAAAAAAGTTATATTGGCTATTCTCTCAACATCACTATCAGATAAGCCAGCATAACCTGACGTTTGCATGTTAACTTGATGAGCTTTATTAGGGCTAGTTGTCATGTGCTTTGGTAATTCATATGCCCCATCTTAGAAAATTCAGCTTCTTTTTTAATGCTTACTTTTCCGTGTTTGAGTTTGCTACGAGATTACTGTTTACTTTAGAAAAACTCTATTGGAGAAAATGACCTCTCCATCAGAACTGTCTGACATAGTATTTAAATTCACACCTACAAGGCTTTGTAGCAGCAATATTATAATGGCTGTGACAATTCCACCTTTGCAATCATTAAATGCCTGCAAGAACCTCATTTGTACTTGAAATTGAGCAAAATCCTGCTTAATAGTCAATTATTCTTGCTTAAATTATACCACCAATGCTACAATTACACTTAAATAGCAATGTTACTCATAATATGTTTTTTTTTACTTGCTGATCGTCCAAGAAAAAAAAATTGCTTGCCAAAACTCATTATTTTTGTGATCATTGATGTTCACTTTCTACGTTTTTCCCCAAATGCTCACACTGAGCTCTCACTTTTACTGTGAATACTTGCTACTAGCTTTCTAAAGACACTGGTACCACATAAAGTCAATATCAGTGTTCAATAATGCAAGGCAAATTTTAACCCTTTTGCAGGCTTAGCACCACTAATTAATTATCAGTATTTCATAAATATTGTTTCTTCTTAGTCCTTTATTCTTATATTTTCGTTCTTAATTATTATATGCATATCTTTACTAACAGCTTGGCTTTTAGTAGGCTACCTTTCAACTACGACGTCGACTATGTTGATTTCAAACTCCTATTTCTTCTTAAATTTTTGACATCCTTTGCTAATTCTTCATAAATCCAGCGTAGTATGCTGCAATATTATGGTCCAGGCTGAAATTGTAGTGCTAGCTGCTGTGAGTTGCATTATTTTTTACTTCCAAAGTGGCTATCATCCTTGTCAAAAATTGCGTTATTTGGCTTGTCATTCTTCATGGTGAAATTTAGCTACCTGTGATCAGAAAAAAAAACAAGACAGAAGGAGCGCCATGTTCGTGTGCCAATTATCACTGCCACTCCCCTACCAGAGCAGCAACGTTACCCAAATAACCCATGAGTCTGAGAAGAAGCTGACGAGTGTTTAATTCTGCTGCTCCCACAGCTTGTCTACAAAACGTTTCGTTAATCACACAGTACACAAACGCTAGGCAAAACGCTTATCGCATCTGCAGCATGCATGCGTGTACGTTCCCTTCTCCCTTGATATTTATACGGCCCAAATTCTGTGCACATATCAAATCTACCTTCACAACACCTACAATGGTGAGCGTTGTTAATAGCCTACACAAAAATGTCTTCTGGCGTTAGTCGGCTTTACAAGATTATAAATGTATAATAATAATAATAATCAATTTACCATGCATATGGTGGATGGTAGAAGGAAGGGATGTGAGCCACTGAAACCGCACCAAGTTTTAAAAAGATTAAAGTAGATGGAGTGCATCTTAATCAAGATCGACTCTTAAGGAATCGAGCTAATCGGTCTTTTAAAAACATCCGTCAAAAGCCCGACTCCCTCTTCGTACAGACAGTTCTAGAACTTAAAGCATTCCATATTGGGAACACCCATACCGAGAAAAAATATTTTCTACAGTTAAGGTTGGCACCTTATGTAGCCAACTTCCAAAACTGCCCACACGTACTATGCAGATTTGGATTATTAGTACAGGAGTTGCTAGTTCTTCCCAGTATGGTACATTTTCAAAGCAGATGATTTCCATGGAAATTTATTGCTTTTGACTCACATGGTTATAAAACATGCTGTGTTGCTTAGTTTTTGGTCGAAATAGATGTTACCTGTTCTTCTGTTGATATCTTGATGTAGACACTTTTACAAATCTGTTCACAGAACACCCTCAAAGTTTCCGTATATTTTTATACCCAGAAATTTAAAATCGTGAACCAGAAATGGTCCCATTAACCATGAAATTTCCAAAAAGTGTCTACATAAAGTGATGTTTTCAAAGTGTCCTCCCGAAAATAGTCACTCAAGTGGTGTGGTGAGAGTTTGGTTAGTGTTTATTGCTGGGACCAGAAATGAGTGTAACCAATCTTGGTGGTGTGATGTCATTACTTTCAGCCACAATACTCCTGATTGCTTCTGCACAATCGATAATTTGTGTATTTTATTACACAACTCCTTTCGAGATTTAACTTCCCAAGACCGAAGGTTGAAGGAAATTTGATTGAAACGAGTTGAATACTAACATTTTAACTTTCCAAGACCGAAGGTTGAAGGAAATTTGCTAGAAACGAGTTGAGTGCTAAAACTTTTAAGTTCCCAAGACCGAAGGTTGATGGAAATTTGATAGAAACTACTTGAGTGCTAAAACTTTTAAGTTCCCAAGACCGAAGGTTGATGAAAATTTGATAGAAACGAGTTGAGTACTAACATTTTAACTTCCCAAGACCGAAGGTTGAAGGAAATGTGCTATAAACGAGTTGAGGGCTAAAACTTTAACTTCCCAAGACCGAAGGATGAAGGAAATTTGCTAGAAACGAGCGGAGTGCTAAAACTTTAACTTCCCAAGATCGAAGGTTGAAGGAAATTTGCTAGAAACGAGTTGAGGTCTAAAACTCACGAATTATCGATTTCATTAAGCACGAATAGTATTTCATGTGAGCATTTTGGTTTTCTTCCCACAAAACGATTCTTACTAGATTAGACATCTGATTTTATTTACAAAGTATTCAATGAAGTAATCATTACGACGTATTCAACAGTCAAAATTTTAAATATTAAATGCACAATCTTTAAAGATAGTTTTTTGTGTTTAGAATTAGGTGTTTTCCTCTATTTCATGCAGTGACACTAGCGCCCATCACATTCCACCTTGCCTGTAATTTCGTTTGCGTCAGTGTTGTTATTTCATTGAGTGCCGCTCATTCATGAAGTGAAACATAAAGCAGCAAATACTGACAAAAAATAGCTTCGTGTTTCCGTAAAAGCCTGAGCCAGTACAGTACACATCGCTTCCTTTAAGTGAAATATATCGTTTACTATGTCTATGGTTGTTCATTGGTGACCATTCAGTGACAAATTAAGCTTTGATTTATATAACTACGGAAGTAGAAAGTTCAACTGTAGAAAGTTCCAGTCGGCTGTGATTGGACGAGTTTAGTACACGATCAAGACAACGGTGTTTGTTTTGCGGAAAGAAAACAAAAAGTCTCAAAGAAAGACATTTTGGGGAATTTTGGCGATCTCGCTTTTAGTTTTTGGTTTCAAGTGGTTGAGTAAGGACACGATTACGCAACGACTCGCCTTTGCATACTCGCAGCTAGAAGCTAGAAATCTTCTGAAATTCCAACAGGATAACCGTTTTAGCTCTGCTGGCTCACAACGAAAATAGTCAATAATTGAGTTCGGAAGCGAGTGGGAAAATCGTTTCGTCTGGACGAATTCTTTATCTTATTGTCACAATTACAAGACTGCAAACATATACTTAAACAATATCGGATTTAGCTAACCAAGGAAGCGTTGGTACCACGGCAACGACACGATGCGAGAATTCAGGCTGCGAGAATGTAAAGGCGGGTTGTTGCGTAAACATGCTCTAACGCTGAAATGCACGCTTAGTGTTTTTTTTATTTTTTTATTTCAGATGCAACATCTAACGTAACTATATTAAGCTCAGCAAATGGTCCAGTCCACCCAGATGAATATGTGTACCTGACGTGTGTAGCTGATGGTTTTCCTTTACCAAAATTTCGCTGGTATAATCATTCAAATGCAGATAAAGAATTGCCTCGTGTAGAGGAAAACAGGTACTTGGATTGGTACGGGTTATACACACCTTGGCATTGGTCGAGTGAAGCTCAATATATCTGCGCTGCCAGGAATAACAACAACACCGAGTTAGTGAAGTCCAAACCAGTAACAGGTAAGTTGGAATTGCAAATTTGCATTAAGGAGAGATGCAGAATTACAATAAGCGATACAGACCTCATATTAAAATAATAACTCAAAATTTAAAAAAGAAATAAAACAGGGTAACAAGACTTGAACGAAGCTGCGTATCCTAAAAGGTTTTATTAATTTGGATACTTTACCAAGCTTAAGAAATGAATAGGAAATTTGAGTACTTCTTCAAGCACATAATTCAATAGCAATATAAACATCATGGCCATATTTCCATCTTTGTCCTGAAAGCTTATTAAAGAAATTATTAAGCAAAGATTAACTGCTGCTTCTCTTCTGAACTTATCTGGGATAGCTTTAATGTTCTCAACACACCTGCTAAATCGTAAGTAAGTTGCTTTTATTCCTAACCTAATATAGTAACTGTGTCTTGGTATTTTCAAAGTAGATTTCAAAGCAAGCTTAGGAAACCATTAGTAAATTTGAGTACTTCTTCAAGCACATAATTCAATAGCAATATGGACATGGTTTGACGTCATAGCTATATTTCCATTTGTGTCCTTAATGCTTGTTAAAAGATTATTAAAGAAAAATTAACTGCTGCTTTCCTTCACCTGACAAAAACTTATTTAGGCGAGCTTTAATGTCTTCAAAACACCCGCTAAATCTTATCTACCCCAAAAGAAAACTTGTTATGGATTCCGGCCAAGCTTTCCGACCATGTGAAGTCGTGATATCAAACGCCAAGCTCTTTCGCCAAGCTAATCCCATCGACTAAGACTTCAAACGTAAAGGAAATAATTGAGAATTGCGAAGTAAGGTTTATGATTTGGTAGTCATTATCAGCCAAACTACCATAGCTGTAAAGACACAACGTGTCTAGTGGTCGTCATGCTAGTGGCTGTAATGGTTATTCTGTTGTTATTGGATTGCTTTATATTTGCATGGGAGTATGTGGCTGTGGGCCGAGGCTCCCAAATAAATACATTCATTCACTCCAATCTAGTTTTCTGGTCCATTTTTTTTTTTGGGGGGGGGGGGGGGGGTTTTTTGGTTTTTGTTACATATAGGGGACCAGTAACATTTTTTAAAAAACGATTAGTGTCGTACACGGCGATAGCGGCGATATGATTGAAGTCCTCTCTCCAGCAAAACTAAAACTATAATTTTTCAGTTTCTATTCAATATATTTCGACCAAACTTTGCCAGATAGTAGATAGCAACTTTTCCCAACTTTTTACCAATTCCGTGCAATAGTGAAAGTAGGACACCACACGTAAATGTGAAAACTCTTCACTTCTTGTTGTGGTTGTTCTTGTTCTTGTGTGGCAGGGTTTCAGAAAAAAACTACTGGATCTACCTAAAATTTGAAACGTGATCTAAGCCAGAAATTTTCCTGGGTTTCATCGTTAGAGAGACCACTTTTTCAATTGGCGGCACCATTCCGGAGTTACGGGGCCCTGAACGATCATTTTGATTGTTTTACATTGTTTTAACCATTGTAATTAGGGAACAATGCCACCCAACTCCAAACTCAAGATCCATTCTTCGTACACGTGTTATGTCTTTGCTAAAAAGTAGATTGTTGAAGGGTGAAATGAAAGAGCTTGGCGAAAGAGCTGATATCACGACTTCACACGGCCGAAAAACTAGGCGGGAATCCTTAACAAGTTTTATTTTGGAGTAGATATAAGATTTTTTGGTCCAAATTCATGAAATTCATTTGTTAAAAGCAATTTTGAGATGGAAACACCAATCTAGGAAATCATTAGGGCGAAATGGCTGAGGATGTTGATGTGCTCCTTCATGAACTGAGGAAATTGAAAATAATCACGCATAGTGAAATCAATTTTGGTGTTGTATCTGATGAGACCTTTGCACAAGTTATGTGGGTCGCACAGAAGCGGGGTATGAGTGAAAAGAGAGTGAGGGAGTTTGGGGTTGACACGATGATGAAGAATAGGGCTCTTGGGGAAGAACAAAATGGCGGCATGAATGATTCTGCAGCAGTAGCAGACGTAGTAACAGGTACTCAGGGTGAACCAGGTGGTCAAGAGGCCACAGTACAAATAGGAAACAAACTTTTCAGTGCAGCAGCGGCAGGAAATGTGGAGACAAGGACGATCTGGGGAGAAAGTGAAAGTGGTGATAGAGGTGTTGTGGGCTCAGGTGTGGATCGGGGACAACAGAAGTACTCAAGGAATCTCCAAGCCCTGAAGAGACTATATGCTAACCAATGTAGTCATGCCATGGTCAGTGGTGCTGATATGTGAACCAGCAGGCAGGCCATACCCAGTCACTCAGGTCTACTTGGCTGTAGAGGATGTTGTAGGTGCGGGGAACTGATGGCGGTTGGCATGCTAAGGGTGAGCCATGCTTTCGAGATAGAATTGCGTACACAAGCAGCCAAGCAGAAGTTGTTGGAGGTCCCGTAGAAGTGCACGATCTTCATGAACAGCTAGTTCAAGCGCGGCTCCTCTGGCTGCCACGAGGCATCTCAGCGCAGGAAGTTGCAACGGGTCTGGTGCGCATAGCAGTGTTAGAGAACCATGCATTTGATCGGTTGCTACTGCAAGGCACGTGAGACAACAGTCCGGCATGTCACATTGCGGCTGTGTAAAGGTTACACGAGTGAAGATGTCCCTGATGTAGTCTCAATTAAAGGTGTTCCTACGCTGGTTTTGGTGTACGATCGCGCACCACAATGCTTGTGTTGTGGAATGCGCGGTCATTATCGTCGTGCATGCGCGGCTCAGAAGTGTGTAACGTGCGGGGTTTGGTGCGACCCATGCCACCTTTGCCCACACTCGATGGTGGCGGCCTGGGCCAAGTGTGTACAGCAAGCAATGCTGCGACAGCAACAATCTGGCACGCAGACATGCACAGTGCAGCTGCCCCAACAGCAACAACAGCAACAGATATAGCAGCAGCAACGTACTCAGCAACTGCCGCGCACTGATGTGCGACCTTGTCTGGGGCTTTCGTTCTTGAGTGCAAGTTGACAGTGCCTTACCGCGGTGACTAGTTTTCAGCAACAAAACAAGCCAGACGCACCTTGCCCGGCAGAAAATTTGCGCCAGCAGAGTAACTCTAAACAGCTGGAGCAAGAAAATCTGAGCAAGGATAATGATGGGCCGTGGCTTACTCCCCCGCCAAAGCGTAAGTGGAAAAGAAAGAAGAGTGGCGAAATGGCGACTCCGGCATCATTGCCAACCTGTGAGTTCTGAGACAAGAATTCCACGACGAGTCAACCTGAAGAAGAGGGTAACTTGAGCGACGCAGATGTAGATTTGGAGGAACTTCTGCCAGCTGAAGGCTCGCAAGCAGTTAGTGACCATGGTTATGCGGCTACTCAGTGTGCAGTTGTAGGGCCACTTTCAGACAGGGTTCCATTGTCGCAGGTCCAAGATGAACAAAGTGTTTTAAGTTGTAGTGGAACAGAAGAGGGTTGGGAGGCGGGGGAGTGTAGCAAGGGTCCTAATAGCATTCGTGGAGTTTGTATAATTCAAAATTGTGTCGTGGAACGTGCAGGAAGTACAGCACGAGTTGCACGAAGTTGAACTAATGTTACAGCATGCAGAGATAGTTAGTGTTCAAGAGGCTAACAATATGCAGGGATACGATGCTTTAAGCCTGGGAAGCAAACTTTGTGTACTAGGGTGTCAAGGTTGGGGTTTTCATTAAATGTATGGTACCGTACCAGTGCCTTCCAGTAGCTAATCTAGCAGAGGGTGTAGAAGCGGTGGCAGTTAAGGTGTATAAGGCTAGGCAATGGGTCACAATGGTTTTTGTACATGTGACAGGCAACCCAATTGAGGCTGAATGGAATAATTGGTTTGGGCAATTTGCATCCCCGTTCATTACTGCTGGTGACTTTAATAGTCATCAGTATGACTGGGGTTCGCTTCAGATTGACACTCATGGTCGACGGTTGGCTAGTGTTATCGCCTGTCGGGACTTGACGATCATGCAAGATGGCATGCCAACATTTATCCGATGGCAGCAGGATAGGGTGCAAGAGTCAGTTCTGGATTTTTTGTGTGTTCGTGCAGCATCTCAGCAAGTTTCTATTGCAGTTCAGAAATATACAATACCTGTGAATTTTAGCATTCTTTCCCGAAGTATGCCTTACCCTAGAGGATGGAAAAGAACACAGGTGGCCAGCTCCGTAACCCTCACTGCGCATGCGCGTGTGTGCAGTCCCTCCATATAGACCATGACTCAGGTCGATTGTCATCCATTTTCCTCTAGCATGTGCTACAAGCACCCGCTCTTGTACTTTCCCAACGTTTCTCTGGATCGGTCCTTCGGACTTCACGATCCCATTTTTCGCACGTAATCCTTCTTTTCACTTCTATTTCAGTTGATTGAAACTTATTTCCATCCCGTTCCTCATCACTACTTGAGTGCTGGTTTCCGATCGATCCTGTAAAACGGCGATTGACTCGTCAACGAAGATGGCCGCTCCTTCTTAATCCGTCGCCTGTCCATTTTTTGTCCATTTTTTGTTGGCTTCTGGTGCAATCAAACCCACGGCCTCGAACCACGACTGGTGCACGAAGCGGTTTGAATAATGTCTCACTTCTCGTCGCCGACCTTCCATTCCAAATGAAAGACAACCGAACCAATCTCTGTTTCCTTCCATCCATCATCTCGCATTTTTGGATTGCCTGCTGTCATTTAAACAGATCACATCATGACCTGATCAACAAAAACTTCGAGTCAGCCCGTCACGCTACTTTTCTGCCTCACCATCAACACACTTCCCCAAGAAAGAAACAATGCACAATGGAAGGAGAATGGAAAGGATAATGAAAACCAAGCTATATCATCATTTCCCTCCAGCTTCGACGAGACGTCTCTCCCCATTCCAGTCCAAGACCCCCAATCCGTCTTTTCTCCAATCCATCATTTTACATTTCTCGGATTGCCTCCGTAATTCAAGCGGATTGCACCATGGCCCGATCCACAGGGACGCTGACCAGAAGTGCTTCTTCCAAGATGGCCGCTCCGTTGCCTCACAGTCCATTGCCTACTGATCTTGAATATTGTTGCCAATCCGTCACGGAAACATTCAGCAATCCAACAAAAAAAGAAGACAAAGAAAACGAAACATTCCTATCGATCGTCTTGACCACTCAGCTCATTCCATTACTTCAACCACTAATCTCGATTCGACGTCAACCTACAACAACTTATCTTACAACGCCGCCTCGTATCACTTATCGCACAGCTGCTCTACCAACATGATTGGATCACGTTCACGTCTGCTGCCTGCCCAACGTTCCGCACGATCCTTCAAAATGGTGACCATGCAATCCAGAACGTTCTCATCGTTCGTCTTCTTCGAAATAATACCAATCCTTATCCGAACTTCCATGCAACAGATCGAACGATCCGTAAATTGATGGCAAAGCCCACCATTACCATCCCAACTTCCTTTTAGCAAGGCAGACACCTCAACAGTGAGAACGATCCGTGGCACCTGAGACAGACCTGTCCGAAGCAAACTTTTCATCATCACGAACGGGGTCATTTTCCCTAGTCCATCTTGAACTAAAAAAAAAAGGGGGGGGGACATCACGAAAAGACCCATAATCCGTTTCCCTCCATCGTTTCTCTCCACGGACCTCAACCGGCGTAAGCCCCAACGGCTGTCCAACACCGACTGGATGGCATTGCACCAGTTTACAACTAACAACACTTTGGTACAATCCATCAAACAAGCTCATTGCATCTCATTGCAGTTTCAACTCCACAATTCAACCACTGATCTTGATTCGGCATTGACAACAGTCAACTCAACTCTCAACGACCACTCTCGTCATTCTGCAGTTACGGGACTTTTAGACGAATGACCAATTTTCATGGCTGACATTTCAACAGTGAGAACCATCCGTGGATTCTCGCACAGATTAGTCTGAAACAAACTTTTCTTCATTACGAGCCGGATCTCAATCCCACAACCATTTTGAACCCCCC
>JAHWFP010037515.1:0-21274 GCA_023313725.1 Lithobius niger
TCCTATATTTATCGTGCTGGTTCATCCACTGCCTTCGTGATTCGCTTGGAAAATTCATCTCTAAGGAGGAAACGAATTCCTGGATTGGATGGGCCTTGAGTGTTCATCAAAACGGTGTCATTTTTAACATGTTGCTGGATTGCAAGGGATTCCAGTCCGCTCAAGTGTCTATCACTCAAGGCCCATCCAATCAGGGAATTCGTTTCCTCCTTAGAGATGAATTTTCCAAGCGACTCACGAAGCAGTGGATGAACCAGCACGATAAATATAGGGGGCCACGCCATGCACAAGCACAGATTTTGAACGCTGATTTCCATGGTGGCGATGTAGTTTACATAAGTTTGAGTTGTGTAGGTTAGGCCTGATGAAGACAGACGTCGTCGGTTTGTTGAAAATTTGCAAGAATACTGGAACAGTATTTTAATTCTGAAAATGTGCATAACAATCTGTTTTCAACAATCGAATTATCAAGAATGACGAACTTTCAGAGTAGAAGCCGTTACGGAATTTTCAAAAAATCCACATCATCCGAAATAAAACTTTTTGGATCATGGGTTAATAAAATGTGTAACGTTTATACATTATTTAAACATAATAAACAGCCACTAAAGGGGTCATATATCTTTGGGTGCAAGCATGAAAGCAAGTGTACTTACGGGGGCGCCATAACCTCTTTGCCCTTTATCAATTACTTCAGGAGCCATATATTGCAATGTTCCTAAAAAAACAAAAAAATTAAATAAACAAATACGTAGATTAGGTCATAAAAAAAGGCAGCTTTAAGTATTTTGACTCTGAGGCAGAATAACACAATAATGTACACACTTAAGTTGTCATAAATTAACTGTTAACTAAGGGTGATACCGAGCCGACATCAAGCCAATCAGCAAAAAATGACAGCATACCGAACTGACCACTGATGCCGATCTTGTGAAACTCCTCACCAAAATCCTCATACAGCTGAATTATTTGCAAATAATTAGACTCTGCTCTTAGACTACTCGCATTGTGTATGGCTTAATTATATGGTAGCAGCTAAATCTGGTACAACTGAAGAATTTGCATGAAAAATGCTCAAACATTTGTAATTCTGATATTTATGACAGGCAATCAGAAATAGGGTTTCATGATCGGCAACTGACCTACAACTTTTTTTTTATTTTGACCGGCTAGCAACTTCTACCAATTGAGTTCAAACTGAAAAAAGATACCACCTTACTTTAACTAACTCGGTGAACTATGCAACAGTTTCAAGATAGAAACAATCCATAAACATTATGGGCATACACAAACTCACAAGCTTCATCTACAGGAAAAGATATAGGCTAAATCTGTCAAACGTGTTTATTAAGGCACCACACATTGCACACGCTCAAGTGCCAAGACCCGCGTTTAGAAAATAATTTTATATTAAGCTTTACTTAATGGCACACTGTCTCAATTCAACAAGTATAAAATCGCTACAATGAATACAGCATTACTTAGTATTGGGATTGCAAAATAGAAATCTCAATTTCCTCCTACCCCAGTTATAAACTCATTTTTATTTGGACGTGTTTTAAGAGAAATATTTCTTGAGCCTTTTTCCTGATAAAACTAATGAATGTGGGATATTAGCTTAATGGCACTGTTGTATGGCTTTAGATGTGTATGGCTTTAGAATGCACAAGGTTGGCATCTAACATCACACATCGGTAGATTTTAGCTACACTTATGATGATTGGCATCAGTTTTAGGCAGCACATGGTTAACATCGGAAACCTGGCAATTTCCTACAACAAATAGTTCTACAGATGCGCTGGTAGTCAATTTCTGAACACTAAATTTTATACCTACAAAAATGAAAGGTTTGTTTGGAAAAACCTCAGAACGTCTTAACCCAATGAAAAATGTAACTTGAATTACTTAACTGTATTAAAGATCAAACCCACTACATAAAGGAATCAAGATATAGAGCAGCATTTTCTTTTTAAACATTGAAATCGGAACTGGCAATTCGACATATCTGTGTACCCTTCACATTCAGGGTTTAAGAAACAACTTTTTTTCCCCAAAGTGGCCCTAAATACTAACAAATTTATAAGTATAGTAGCGCTAAATTTGGGATAGGGTTTTGCAAAACCGTCTTCCGGTGTTGAATCAAACATTAATTCTTCACTTTTAAAAAAAATTTCATATGCTGCAACACACACAAAAATATTTTCCCAAAAAACGTGCTATGAAAAAAAAAAGTATAAAATGTATCGAAAAAATATATCTTGCTTTACAGTTGAATCGTGAATATCGTGCTATTGTGAGGTTACCCTTGGTGTCCGGATCTGGGACATCACGAATTGATGGGTCGGAGACTCTGATGGTTGGTGATTAACAAGATTTCCTTCGATTAATTACAACCTCTAAACAAGCGCATGTGAAGCCATGTTTCTCCATCTTGTTCCCCTGAGAATTACCTGAGGGCAACTGCTTAGTTACGGGAGCTGGTTGCAGGCAAGTCAAGGAGGGCCAGGTAACTGTCATGGTAACGGCATGGGGGAAGGCAACCATGACACTATGGTGATGCAGATTCAGTGGCACACAAGTAGCACCATTATTTTTTTAAATAACTGGAGGGTGGGAGCATGATGGACGATTTCAAAATTTATCACGCAATGTGAAGCGATTAAATATTTATAAAAAAATTGTGATTTGTAATTTATTGCGATTTTTTTTAATTTGCTGCGTGACTTATACTGGACTAACACTAGCGATGCCAATCATGCCATTCTGCATTATGCCGAATTTCTTCGTGAATTTTAAGAGTTGAATTGAATCTAAAATTATCACATGAGAATTGATTCAACGGATTCTTGTGCAATAATTTAGAGTTACTTTCTATCTTAAGGGAAGCTCCTAAAAACAAGCGTATTAAGACCCTGCTTAAAATTGCAAGCGTGGGTTTAGTTTAAATTAAGGCTAGGCCGATACCAACTTTGACCGATCCGATACCGATACGGTCCGATCAGTGCATTACTTCCAGTAAAGTTAATGTTTCTTCCATATTGAGAAACAAAATTTGATGAAAAATTCCGAATCTCAAAGCTTTATGAGCAAGCATCTTTAAGTAAAGTGCATTTTTTGGAACCCGTTTTTGGTATTTTGTTAAATAATTTGAGAACGTCTGAAGCTATCACTCTGAAATTAGCACCATTGGAAAACTCGCGAAAAAACAGTTAAAATGGTGTATTGGAACATCAAAAACGACTATTTTTGGCGAAGATATCGCAAAAACCTATATTTGACCAAAACAGTTAGCCGAACCGATCCAAACCGATCCTGCTAGTATCAGTGCCGATACCGATGACAATATCGGTGTCGGCCGAGCCTTAGTAAAATAGAGCCCCTAAGATCTATGGTTTGATGGCATTTTATGCTCCAGCCCTTTCTTTTCAGCTTACGAACCTTTCCCTTTCTGAAGGTTTGTAGTCTTTATCTTCACCGCAGAAAGAGGGTCACCTTCTTTAACTTTGATTTAGTGACCTTTTCAACCTGTTTTGAGACCTTTTTTCAGTCGAAACGGTTGTTCTTTGAGCTTGAGTCTTGACCGCATTTCTTTTTCCCCATGCGACTTTGCTTCTTTGTCACATTATATATAATTGGTCTACCAGCGACTAAGTTCTGTCCCGGGGACCCCTGCCCATGGGACAGCCACTTTTGACCCTTTAACAAATTTCTAATCTTTCAGTCAAAAAGTGTTCTCTACAACACTTCGAGGTTCAAAAATAATCTCACTTTAAAGTGACAACGTTTCAATTACGTAATTTAGATGCAAATTAGCCAATGAAAAATAGCCTTTGATTCGCATTTTAAGAAAAACTACAATTATAAAATTTGAATAGAAATGAATGTATAAAATACATACATGAGATGCAATGCTCATCCCCACATTGACAATCCATCACTCTAATGTTTGAAGGTTGATCTGTGAATAATAGAACAGACGAAGTGTTTTCTGCCCAGTGCTATTTTCGACACGTCTGTGAATTGAAATGGCTAAGTAGCGATCCATACTGGACCGTCTATATTCAAATAGAGGATCACCACATTCTTTACTTACCTTAGAGCAGTGCCATTTTATTTACCACTGTTTTCCATTTGACCAGTCGTGGTCAGAAAACATTGTGGAAGGATCTAATCAACGAGCACCCCAGTGGATCTTTTGTCGCTTTTTCTTTCCATTTTTTTTTCTTATTTGCAACATTTTTTACTGACTCTAAGGCTCCAGCGTAGCCACGTCCGTTTGCCTAGAGTCGCATCCACTTTTTCCTCCTTTTTTGCAACAATTTTTTACTGTCTCAAAGGCTCTTGCCCAATCATGTCAGTTTGCCTTGAGACTATGGGTGTCGTGTTTCATTAATTATTTTGATGTGACTGACATCACCAAATCAACGATCATTTAGGCCCTATCTGCCTACACCAGTTTCATTGTGGCCGCCCTGTCGACAGGCAGATGAATTCCCTCGCAATGCCGCGCCACCATCCTAATTATTCGGTCACGACAAATTGTACCCAACTCCTAGGAGTCTCCCAACGGATTTACAGGGAAGGCAATTATTGACACTTAATCCATACTCCGTCATTACTCATTTCTATTCCTTACACAAGACACGATGTGTACAGTTATTCACTTCGTCAAGGTCGTAAATTCAGCTTTGACAACAACACGCTATAGAATCGGTAACATGCAGCATCATATATTGAAACAGAAATTTAAAATGTAAAAAATAAAAATTCCTCAGAAACACTAAATCATCCTTATGCATGCCTAAAAAAGGTTTTTCACAAAATTAAATTTCATAAAATGGCATGCTACAAAACTTCAATTGGTTAAAGCCAAAGATTTTTGCGCTGCCGAATACGGGCAGCGAGATGCAGAGTCTAGGGCAGGAAAACACTGGTGGAGCCTGTTGAACTGCCTGCATTCGAGATTATGCATGCTACTGGCTACATGCAAAGTAAGTTTTTACAATAATCGAATAAAATTCCAAAAATGAAAGTCAACGCCAGAACCAGATGAATAACAAACGCAACATTAAAAGTACGACCAACATATACCTGCAAGGTGTTAGGCCACATTCATGTTAGTAACAGACAACCACCGACGGAAAAAGACCTCACAACGAGCAACCGTGAGACCCCCAAGATAAAGTTTCGTCTCCCTGTGGAAACAGGCTGAAAACCCGTACAGCTCACAAATTTCACATAGAATTTCCTGAAAATCATATTCTTCGTGCATACAGCATGCCGAGAGTAAGTCTATGGGTGTCTTAGACAAGTGAGCATTGGAGGCTAACAAAGATTTAACAGCAGAATTCATGGCGAAGTGCAAAGCGAAGTACGATAGCCAGCAAAGAACACATTAACAATAGAGCAACTAAGACACATGACCTTCCTAGACAGTACCCGAAAGGAAAAGTGACTAGGCTAACGCTATATCTGTATGATATAAGACGTGACGCCAGCACTCCTAGCGGTAAAGAAGCTAAACTCAACGTTTAAATGAATTAATGAATCAAAAAGATGTTTAATTTTAATTCCGGGCAATTAAAAGAGCAAATCGAAACGATTTAGCACATAATGAAGGTTAGTATTTTTCAGATAGTTAAGAAATGTGTATTGGTCAATAGAAGTACAGCAGTACAGTAACAATATTACCTGTGAATGTTTCAGTTGAAGGGCAGAGACCAGCTAACCTTTTCGATGTTCCAAAATCTGAGATTTTAACGACTCCGCTGTACGTGTTAACTAATACATTGTCGCCCTTGATATCACGATGAACTATTTTTTGATCATGCTGTAAAGAAAATAACATTTTCACAAATTGTTGCATAAACATACAACACTACAATATTTGAAACATTCAATATTTGTCGGTAACATTAATAGAACTTCCAAAGTGTTTTTTATTTTGTTAAAAGAAAGAACACTATTCATAATTCTGCTTCATAAATTATTTACGGTAAATTGCCTATTAACCGTAAATCGCTCCCTCCCCCCACCTCCTCCTTTAAGCGGAAGGAGCGAGGCACAATTTTCCTAACTAATTCCAATTGGAAATTCCTAGGAGCGTTGACACGCCACAATTGGCATGATCATGAGGCAGCACAAGGCCCTTCTCTTCCCGAAAATGCCAGAGGTGGCTGAGGTCAGGCTCGAACCAGGGATCTCTTGCACATGGGACAGACACATTGTCGAATAATTTCCTTTATTTTTTGCTTTTAATATTCCTTTCTTGGACTTTAACCAAGCAAGGTAAAAAAAATCTATAAACACTTAAAGTGAGTAAATGAGAGTAAAGGCATTGAGTTAATGCTAGACTGACCCCCAGACCAGGTAAGTGAATGATCGCCTTAGCGTCGACATTTCCGCGATGGAGTTAGGCCTAAACACCCTCCTTGGATAGAAGTAAGATGCTGGTTTAATACGCAATTTACGGGAATAACAAGAATGGTGATTTTACATTTTCAAGTTTTTATGCCTCACCGGGAACCATTTTTGTTCTGTAATTGCTATTTTTGCAGCTTCATTTTTTATTTTTATTTCTTGTCAAAACATTCCATGCTGGAAATGTAACTGAAATCTCCAGCAGTGTTTGACAGATTGAAAGAAATAATACGCATTTTATTTGTGTATTTAAAGGAAGGGATGCATCGAATATAAAATTTACTGAATATACAACCAAATATCTGCCATAAACTACCGAATATTTGGCATCGAAACATTCATGTGTGAGTGCTCCAGCATGTAGTCATTGCCAGCATTTGCGTTTTGGATGCTGATGAAAGTGAATGACCCTGACATCAACGAAAATTTCAAGAGACCTGTTTTTCCGTTTTCACTTGGTGGTAATATGTAATTTTTTAATTGGTGAAATACTTGACGTAATGCTCGGCCGAATACCAGTAAATTAGACATATGATATCAAGAATTTATAGGATTGGGGATGGAGAATTTGTGACCGAGACCGCTTCTGAAACGTTGTAGATTTAGGAATCGGCCGAGTCCGGATAGATCCGGATCCGGGACCAGATCCTACAGTATCCTGATCCAGTAATTATTTTAAACCGGATCCTACACAAATAATCAACTTTATTTTTTTCTTTGCTTCTTAATAAAATCTTAGTAAACTAACTAAGCGGTCAAGAGTATAAAAAATTGCAGACAAAAAATTATATTTTAAATTATTATTAAAAAAATATGAACGGGAGAATACGAAACGAAGATGCCCAAAAAGTCGAAACCTTTATCAGGGAACACAAATCGAGCGCTATTGACCAGTCAAGTTATACCGAAAGTTGGCTCATTTCTTCGCGAAAGAATCATAATTTAAAAAAATATTTCCACAAAGACAGCTTTAATTCAATAGATTTTTTTGTTATCTCCTATCAAACTTACCTTGTCTAACTGCAAAAAAACATCAACTGCATAAATTGGGTGTAACCGCCACGTTTTCCCTATCGCATGTGGTGAGAGAGTTAAGATTAACGCACGAACCTGCAAACGTTAAAACTTTCACCTTTGAACTTTTTAATTTCTGGAAAAGATACGATTATTTACTTCAATGGGAAAATGTTGAGTGCCTTTGAAGTATCCAAAATTCATTAATTCCTTTAATTCGTTTTTAGACTTAGTAAACATTGTCACATAAGCCCAAAAACGTTCCAGTCTACCAGGAGGAGGTGGTGAACTGCTGGAGTAATTAGCCAACTCCAAAACCTGATATGCCTAACTGATAACACCCATATTTAAATCTGCACACATTATTATTTAAAAAAAATATTTTCAGCTCTATTATTTTATATGGGTCTACTTAAATGCCAGGTGTAGACTCTAGTAACCAACTTAAAAACCAGAGATGATTAACTGGTAACTTTGTTTAAATCTTTAAATATTTGTTTAGTGTCTTTTTTTTATTTAACCTTATGTTATTATTTTATTTGATTTCATTTATAATTACACAAAATCTTTAAATATTTTGGAGAATAAAAAGGATTATTTTTTTTAAACTAGGCACGAGTAACTGATTACCATGCTTAAATCTTTAAATATTTATTTAGTATTTATTTTAATTTTTATTTCAGCTGTATGTTATTATTATATATTATATATTTATATTTATATATTTATATTTATTATATATTAAATATATTTTATTATATTTATAATTAAACAAAATATTAATATATTCTGGAAAATGAAAAAGATTTATTTTTTTAAACGAGGCATGATTAACTTATAACTTATTATTTTTTTGTTTTTTGTATTTCAGCCTTTTAAGTTATTTTATTTGGTATTATTTAGAAATTAAACAATTTAAAAATAAAATAAATGCATATCCTATACTGGTTTCCTAAATGTTGCAAAATTCTGCAAATTATTTTTCGAAATGAAGCAGTAGGCTAATCAACGAGAAATCCTTAAAATTAGAAAAATGTTTTTGATTGATTAACCTAATTAGTGCTTTGTTTGATTTTTCAAAAAAATTAGCACATTGTCAAAGCAATTAAGTGCTGTAGCCTGTAGGCACTTATACTGTATTTTTAATACCGTAAGACTTCCAAGTGTTTATTGTAAGAAACTAATGTAAAACAAAACGAAAATTAACACCATCTTTATAATTTCTTTAACTTGTAAGGAGAAAACATAAACGACTTTATTTCGTCATTTCTGCGTGAATTACCCGGTATCCGCCACCGGCCCAGATCCGGATCCGATCTGACGCTTGCATCAAATTACCGTAAATCGCGTATTAAACGGCCATGGGCTTATGCAGTAAATTTGGCTAAAATCAGGGGTGGGCGTTAAAGATATCATCCGCAAATTTGTAAACAAAATAATGGCTCCTTGTTCCGTTCGTTATCGGAATCAACCAGACAAATCGGCCCACCATGGTAAAACTTACTCTCTTTATAATGTTTTTAACATCTACACGAGTTTGCATGAAACCTCCACAATGTATATAGTATAAATCCTTTAATATTAAATTTTAAAAAAATTGTAAATAAATTTCATAATGTTTTAATGTATGTAATAAACCTAGCCAAAGAAACTAGAACGTAGATCGTTCTCCAGTTTCATATAGGCCTAATTTGAAGCACTTTACCTTTAGAACAATCACCACAGCCAGGAGTTATCTTTTTTTTTTTTAACTCCTTGTATCATTAGCAGTCGCAAGTGTTTGGGATGCAGTTTACATCAGTTTAATTAAATTCAAACAGCAATATTTCAAACAGCATTTATATTATATTCAAACAGCATTTCAAACAGCATTTATATTCAAACAGCATTTATTCAAATGCAATAAATTCAAATTGCAGTAGTCTCTTCAAATTGCACTCAAGTCTAGCAGAGCAGTATCTTACTTCACAAGAGGTTACCTAGAAGGTGCACCTTTGCCAGTAAAACTGCATGTGTTATTTAGTACAACCAAGTAAAGTTTAAATATTATCATTACGCTATTATTAAGTAAATAAAGTTTGTTGAAAGAATTTTTATTTGGCTTTCACGATTTTAGAAAATGAAAATTTTAATGCAGAATTTTTTTAAATCTCAATTGTCAATTCCATTTGCCCGGATTTAGTCATCAGCTAGTGTAACCTGCCGACATCTTCCTAACTCTTGAGTTCTCTGCAGTAAATTAATAAATTTATTTTGAGAATATCTAATTTCATTAATTTTGCATTATTAATTTATTTTGTTCCCATTTAATAACATATTCCTATTTATTTTAAACTTGAGCTGAGGGCTACAATATGACTAAACCATTATTTACTGGTGAACTATGATTGATGACCTTGTTTTGAGAGCTCCATCCTGATCCATTCATTTGTCATAGTTTGTAATCCTGGCCTAGTTTTGAAATGTAACTTTTAAGTTAGGAGATTAGAAAACTACTGAATTCAACGACAATAATGTTGAAGAGAAGAAATAAACCTTTTAGGTTAGACACTGTCATGTTACAGACTGAAAATAACGTCGTCCATGTTATTTCCCAATCCCAAGTTACTGTTAAAAGGTACTTAGCTAGGATAATTTAGGTTAGGACACAGTAATTGCCTAGTCACTGGTGTACCACTAATTGTTGTTAAAAGCACTACTGTGATAAAAAAATTATGTAGTTATGTGATAGACAACTTATAGATGCTTTTAGTTTACTTTGTAGCAGAAAAACGAAGATTGAAGGGGTGGGCTTTAGCTCCGTTATTTCATGATTTTGACCTTAAAGCCTTGTGGGGGGGGGGGGGGGGGCCTTAGCTCCAACTGGGCGTTTAATACACGATTTACGGTATCCGGAACCGATCCGGATCTGGTAAAATGCTATCCGGTCGATCCATACTTAAGATTCATTCCTATTAGTTCCGTCTAAGTTTATAGAGGGCGCCATGAGTTTTATGTTGGAATTTCTCCTCAGTTTTCAGCCTAAAATTAAACTAAACTCAACAAAATTAGCTTGTATTTAATTATTATTCTGTTAGGCTTAGTTGTAATTTAGTTTACTCTAGATTTGGGCTGAGATGGAGCGCATGGCGCCCTCTGAAAACTCGGACGGAATTAATAGGAATAAATGTAACACGTTTCGATAGGGAATTTTTAAAGTTACAAGTTCTCCTCTCCAACCCTACACATTAAAATATGTGGCCATACTGATTAAGGGTAGACACATTAGTTCACCAGGTTTCCTGGTGATAAAACATGACGAAGAGGAGTTAAAGGGGGCAACGAGGGCGCGCGGATAGCACGACCGCTTTCTGCCTGGGAGGTCCGGGTTCGATCCTGGCCTCGTCCACCCCCTGGCATTTTCGGCAAGCGAAGGGCCCTGTGGTGCCTCGTGCTCGATTGTGGCATGTCAAAGATCCTGGGGTTTTCCACTTTGTTTCTCTGGCTAAATTGTCCCTCTCGCCGTCTACTCATAATCATCCTCATCTTCATCTGGAGGTGACGACGGGCTATGCGGCCGCCATTAGGTGACGGACGGCGGTCTGCGCCCTGTTGCAAAAGGGAGAGCCACTAGCATCATCATCATCATCATATATTCAATGCACATATTTGACTTTTGAAAAACTTGGCTGCCCTGTCATAAACTCTTCAGTTTCATATCAGGCCTTGACAAAAAAAAGTAATCGCCCATAATTGTTCGTTCTATCAGGATTGTTAAATGACAATTCCTCAAACCAAAAACGAAATGCTTAGCCAAAAGTTCTTATATTAACAAAATTGCGTAAAATTTATTCTAAATAATAATTCGGTGACAAATCTTAACACTATTCAGCATAATATCGTTTTTCCGCCAAAATCAGTATTCAGCTGAACATATATTCGGCTAAATAAGTATTCGGCCGAATACCAAATATCATTATTCGGCCACAATGGATATTTGGCAGAATACCAACTACTTGAATTTTCGGCCGAATGGGCTGACCACCTTATAATTACAGAATATTCGGTACGTCTAGTTTTGAAAGAGTTACTTTCCCAGTACTACAGAAAGTAATGTAAGGTTAATACTCTCGTCAGTTGGTAACAAGTGTAAAAATAAAAAATAAAAAAACAGATTTAGGCATTGACCAGGTGTATCCAGATACACGCAACAACTTCGACATAACACTTACCAGATATTTCAAGCCTTCAAGGATTTGTTTGGTGTAATATGATATAGTTGCCTCGTTGTCCTTTAGCGGTCCCCATTTCGAACGAAGAAGCGCAGATAAACTGCCTCCAGGCACTTGTTCCATGAATATCTTGAAATAGCCATCCTCACTGAGTGATCCTAAATACTGCACTATGTTGCGGTGACGTAACTGAGAATGAAGCTTAATTTCTTCGTGTAAGGGTTGCACATCACTAGAAAGAATAGTTGTGCCATTATGGTTGCCACACTTCCGTTTTAAGAAATCACTTAGTGAAATGGATGATTCTAGACACTGGTGAGCTATAATGGAGGATGCGCGTGTAGTCAAATAAAAAAAATTATCAAAGCATTTTTTTTTATTTAGCATATTTTATGTAGGCGCTTATAAATAGGGACAAAAATAAAGTGCCAATATTTCATAGGGGGAGGGGGGGAGGACGTAGCTTCTAACTGGGTAGGTGCTTATAACATGGTAAATATGGTACTTTCGTGAAAATCTGCTTTAACCTTTCTGACGCCAGCCAGAAAAAGAGCACCTGCTAGCTCAAACCAGCCAGTTTGATTGCACGTAACTCCCTTTAAAAACGTAGAGGCTTCATTTTTTTTTTAAACAGCTCGTAATACTTAGGCCTTAACCCATATATTCACAGAAAAAAATAATAAGGCATATTTAAGGGAGGGGGAAATGACAAATGTATTATAAATGAAAAAATCTAACATAGTACTGGCTTTGAGAGCAATTTTGACCAACTTTATGTGCTGAAAGAGTACTTTTTTTTGCATAAACGTAATGATATATCTAGTATCTTTCTTTACACCAAAAATAAAGCAGATATGTGTGATACTTTTTTTTTAACTAAATAAAATTGTCACGCCTGTCAGTAGTGCATTAATCTTTCTCAGGGGCGGCTGACCTGCTTGGCAGCTGCCTTCTGCTCAACAAAATTTAGGTCTATTTGTAGCGCAAGAAATGATTGCACGTCAGCATTAAAATTCATGCAACTTCCTTTAAAAACGTAGTTGAGGCTTTAATTTTTTTTTAAACAGTTCGTGATACTTAGGTCTTAACCCGAATATTCGCACAAAAAATTATACGGCATATCTTTTGGGGAAAAAATGGCAAATGTATTATAAATATAAAAAAACGTAACATAGTACGGACTTTAAGAGCAATTTTGACAACTTTATATGCTGAAAGAGTACTTTTTTTTCATAAACGTAATGATATATCTTTTATCCTTCTTCACACCAAAAATTAAGCAAAAATGTGTGAAACTTTTTTTTAATTAAATAAAATTGTCACGTCTGTCAGTAGTGCATTAATCGCTCTCAGGAGCAGCTGCTTCCTTTTCAACAAAGTTTGGGCCTATTTTGTAGAAACGGGCACGTCATCACACAGCTGTAATTATTTACATCCAATTGGCAAGCTATTCTTAATGAAAATCTTATGAGATAGTTGTTTCTCTATCATTAGGGCTGGAAAAAAAAGGCATTTTATTTTCAGTTGTTCCAGTGGTCGAGTGACGACGCACTTCAGCAAAGCGTAGGCTAAGCCTATTCCCGACTCGGACTAGTTACATCGTGTAAATCTTCGAAATCCATATTGTTAACAAAAAAAATAAATAAAACTCCAACGAAGAAAAATCATTTCTCAAATGTTCACGCTTCTAATCCAATCCTGAATTTGCGGATATGGCGGTGTAATGGATTGAAATAGAAGGCAAACGATCAAGCGACGTGAGACGAGCAGGATGGCTGCCGCGGGCCGGGGCTATATGGTCGGAAGCAGAGGGTCAGGCTTCCGTGGTCGGCAGCGGCGGGTCAGGCTTCCGTGCTCGGCAGCGGCGAGCCGGGCCTCCTTGGTCGGCAGCGGCCATTCTTATCGCGTCGTGCACCGATCCAATCGGACGCATCGTATTTGGATTCACATAACAAATTATCGATCATTTTTCAATAAAAAATCGTTATCACAGTTCTCTTTACAGTTTTATCTCTCAAAGACGTCCATAATTTGCTAATTTACCTCGGTCTAAAGTGGTGCACGATGTAAATCAAAATCAGAATCGGGAGAGTCGCTACGTGACACAATGGCCGCAATCTTTTTTTTTTTCCGAAACTCACGGGGGCAGCGAACGAACACGAATAGCTCCGGAAAAATTAAATATAATTGGCTAGAAACTAGTCACGTGGGCAAAATTGGCGGGAAATTGTAGCAGACACATGCCTTTAATGAATGAACGCTCCAGGAGCGATCAATGCACCACGCGGACTGACGTACAGCTCGATAAAGTGGCTCCCGTAAATTCTACGGGTCCAACGCGCAACGGTTGGCTTGCCCTCCCGTTAAATTCGCGTGTCCGGCGCGCAAAGGGTTAAGTTGGGTGATGAGTGTTGAACGGACACACTTGAAACAAGAGAGTTCACTTCAAAATTATCACTTAATTAATAAGACCAGAATGGGCAACTGATGGACAGATGGAGAAAGGCTGACAAGTACGGGAGGCAACGTCCTCCAAATATGAAGTCTGAAGAATGACAGCGGCGATGTAATCCTAAAAGATACAGTCAGCATGATGCCTGAAGAAGAATGTTGAACACCTCCTTACAAAGAACAATCGAATATTAGTGAGTACCAATAGGAATTCATTGTTTGAGAGTCAGCGTAATGAAGAAATAAGTATTCCTTAAAAAATATTTCCTGGTTTGTTGCTGAAATTCAAATCACTTTTTTTATCTAACGAACTACGACTGGAAGAAAACGAACGTTCAGAAGAACTTGAACAAGCACGTTGGATTGCCTTTGGTCAGATTTCCGCCGCGTTTTACAAACTTAAACTTCATCGTTTGAGTGTTTAAGACAGACTGAGCACGGATTAGTTAAACAAGTCACAATTTAGACACTTAACAGTAGGCAGGCTGCCTGCCCCCCAGTGTTTTGAGGTGTATGCACGTTGCAACTTCTTTCAATGTGATATCATATAAAGTTTGGAACATTTTACCGAAAATACAATTAGTAAAACCTATGGAGCACTACTAAACATCAATTTAACCCAGTAAATGCCCGACAGATTGTGAGGATTAGATGGCAAGCCTGTATTGTTGGATAAAGAGACAGAGTTACCATCTGGCAGAGGAGCGATGCAAAAGCTTTTTATCTTTTAAATTTGGGCATCAAGCGATTTAAGCCATTACCTAAAGGGAAGCATTTTCTTACAAGATACTGTAGTAATAAAAATCAAAAAACATTTAGATGTTTATTAAGAAACTAAAAGAAATCCGTTCCAGAACCAAACACTTTTTCCCTGAAGAGGTTGTATAATAAACCAGTAATTTTTCGTATGTCCTGTTTGGCACGTTCATTCTGGTACACCAGTATTATGATTGTGTCTGGTCGCAAAACAAACAGAGTTTGGTATGGCCTTATTAACTGTGTTGGGAATGATGGCAACAGAAACCTTTATTGTGCCATAGCTTAGTGACATGAATGTAGAATATATAATTTAAATGAACTTAATAAGTTTAATTTTCAAAGGCTTTGAAAATTGTGCATGTTAAGTTTATTCATAATGTCGAAAAGCTTTCAAGTAAACATCATGATGTTTTTAAAATGCACAAGTTACTTGCATGTTGCTTTTTTCCTATCGTTAGGATTATTGAGGCCCTGGAGTCAGATCATAGCAGGGCAACAATAAGGGCGTGTTTACACAACAAATCGTTACACACATTTACTCACTCAAAAGCTTTACTTAGTAAATACCAAATTCACAACTTGTCTCTTGCGTTTTACCAGATAGCATGGATTCTGAACTGTGAGCACATAGTAAACAAGGCAAAAATAAAGATGGCTAGCCTATTCTCATGCACGCGACAAAGTTCGATGCATGCGGCATGACGGCGTTGATTTATGACAAAACAATTCCTGCTGCAGTACGATATAGTGGCCTTATTTCTGAATGTCAGCATTCAATGGTTTGTTTCCAATTCGACATATCTGACATGGGCGCCATTGAATTTTTAATTCTTGCTGTGAATTCAGTCGTTTCTATAGTCAATTGTTAACCACGAGAAGCTGTTCTTTACATGAGAAAAGCCAAATGCAAGAAATTACGACAATGTTGCAGCAATGTTTTAAATGTTTGTTTTATATTTTCCCCATTGTTGTGACTTGTAATACATTTAATTGTTTATGCATTGCCGAATCTCTTTAGTAGAAACTGAAAACTCATTCTTACTTAATAACAATACAGTAGCATTCTTACACGAGCTTTCAGTGAGTGAGACGAGCTTGTTGCCTAAATGTGCCCCAATAGAAAACATATATGTTTCAGATGCTTAAACTACTCACCCAAGATTCTTCTCCGGTACTTCCTTAATTGCAATCCGAACCTGCGTATTTAGGTCACGAGCAGCGTACACGACACCATAAGTGCCTTTACCAAGGACCGATCGTTTCATCTGATCATCAAGTTCGTACTCATACTGCAAAAGAAATGTAGGCTGAGCTTTAATTAGAACTAGCGCAATATTCAATAACTTGACAATGGCGAAACGAATACGGTTTCAGCAAGCGAAATACTGAATGGCTGACACCCGGGCCTAGTACAATTTTTTTTACCAATTGATCATTTAATATCAATTAGTTCTCACCCACAAAGATCTATAGACTGTTTCGCCCTTGTTTGGGCTCGTCAGTAGAGAATACTTTGTAGATGAGAGCTAGGCTACGCTTGCTAGGGCAAATGACAATGGCGAAACGAATACGGTTTCAGCAAGCGAAATAGCAGAATCGTCAGCTTGTTTGGGGCTCCATTCTACTGAATGACTGACACCCAGGCCTAGTACAATTTTTACCAATTGATCATTTAATATCAATTAGCTCTCACCCACGATCTTTGTGGGTGAGAGCTAATTGATATTAAATGATTCAATAACTTCCTAACGTTAAACTATTATTCTTGATTAATGAAAATGTTCTATGCAAATGTGGGAAGTAAAAAAAAAAAAAGACTGCAGAATGCCTGAATGTATGTGATAACATGTTACAAAGTTAAAAAAAACTTCATTAGTTTACAATATTTGCAGGGATTTCTCATAGGAGTAGAGATGAGCCACAAAACCATTTTCAGCAATTACAACACAACCAGAAATTGTTACGTGATTTGAACTCGTCAGAACGTTTAGCAACCGAAGTAACAGGCAAGAAGCCTACAAGATGCAAAAAAATAACTAATGATAAGGCTTTGGCCCACCATCGTAAGAATTTTGAAGTAGCTGCAACCTGCCGATTGTCTAATGCACTCTTTTATAAAACAACAGCTGTCCGCTCTTGCCACGAAACAAACTAATTCAAGGCAAGCATCTGAAGCCTCATGCAACCATGCAGTAAATGGCAACATCTGCATTTTTTGTGTTGGCAATGCATTCTACAAGTTGACAAAGCACTCTGCAAGTTAGAAAATATCGGTATCAGCTAGGAGTTTCGGTGAAAATATTTTTTCATTTTGTCGCCACAAAACTACCAGATTTTGACGTTAAAGTACACTATTTTAACCGATTTTTGAGAGCTTTCGAATGGTACTAATTTAGACTCTTTAGCTCAAGTCGTTCTCAATTACTTACCAAAACCAAAACAAAAAAGGTCCTAAGACATTTAAGAGTAGTTAATTTACTAAGAAGTCTTGTTGACTTATCCTTTAAGTCCTAAACAAAATTGGTAAAGCCAGTTTGGACAGCTCTCATATTTTACAGAAAAAAAATCAGTATCAGATAGGATTGGCAAAAAGTGATATTACTGCAGCTTGGTGTTCACTAAAAATAATACTTCCACAACATTAACAGGTTTTTTTCTTTTAGTCTACAACAGAAGAAACAATGTCACAACAATTAAACGTACATGTATTGGTTCTGCTGATAAGCTGGAGTCAAGATCCGTTACCATGCCTTCTTGGTCTGCTGTCATGTCCAGCACAAGCTCGTGAAACCTAAGGGATCAGAATTATAAAATTACTGGTAAAGTAAAAGAAAGACCAATTTTACCTGGGAGGAGGTCAAAGTTGGTTTCTATTGCCTAAGTAAAAATATACACTACCTGTAAATTTCAGTGAAAACAACGTAAATTTCTGCATTCAGTTCCTGGATGCTGTCTACCCTAGAGGAATCAAAACTCTTTAGACACACCCAGATCGGCAGCCCATCTGTGCATGCGCCAGGATGCGCAGACCCTCCATAAATGGTGTTAGGGAGTTAGCCAGCCATCTAGTTTTCCTCTAGATATGTCATGGTGGTGACTCAAGAGCGGAGCTTGGATGGGTACAGGTAGTGTATATTTTCACTTAGGCAATAGAAACCAATTTTAAACCCCCCCAGGTAAAGGCTTTCTATGTGCCATACGAAAATATCCACTACCTGTAAATTTCTGCTTTTACAGTTGACCTTGTTAATATTAGTAGCGGGCACCACATGGCCGGTTCCCAAGGGTGCGAGCTGGGTTCCCAAAGAGACAGGGTCTCGACAGATTTTATATGCGCAGTGGCTATCTGCGATAGGAAAAGAACGTTCCATTGCATTGCCGAATCGAGTCGTCTAGGATGTTCGGGGTGAGTTTCGACATCGGAGGAGAGAGGACGGGGGGGGGGTTTGGAGCTTACCTTGTTGGTTTGGTGTTTTCAGTGTTGAACGGTCGATGGGTTGTTCCAAGTTGAGTATTAGGCAGGACGATTAACTTCATGAGAGGTCTTCATAGTGTTGAGATCCGATGAGGGAAAGATTACGGGATGCAGCAGGTTATGCAATGTTTTTTTTGTGTGAAAAACTGGGAGCAAATGTGGAAGAGATATTGAAACTTCATTAAAAAAAAAGGTTTTAAAAATTAGTTTTCGTTCCAGATCGAGGTGTGGTTTAGAACCAAATGAATGTGTGGTTGCGGGGAGTGTGGATGTGTTAGTTGCGATTGCAACAAGCACCCCAGTCCCAAGAGAGCGACCCTTTTAACCTCGTTGAATCAGTTTCGAAAAGAAGGGGGGAAGGGGGTTTAGCGTTATTACACTTTTTGCCTGATGAAGGTAGTGGATGTTCTCTATAAGCATATTATACTACCGAAAATTCGCTAAACCAATCATTGTTTTTGTTTGTTTCTTTTCTGGCATAGCGTTAGTCCTCTATTCACGGTTATTAGAAGTATCGAATTAATCGGGCGGTGAATTGTCGTTAGCTGAAAATTTGGTGACGGGTGAATGGGTCTGGTGTTAATGGGTCCAACAGATGACTGGGATGAGCGGCTGCAGAGAGTCCAGGTGTAAGGTTGCAGACGCAAGAAAGAACACCGGATTTCCCGGAAGTGCCCCTTCTGACCACAAGTGATGAGAAATCGAGTGGAAGGTTTTGAGAACTTAAGGCCTCATTGTGAATGAAAAGCCATAGCCTTTCGAGCGTATGCGACAGTCAATGCAAGGGAGTTGGCGAGTGTGGGTTAAGGATAACCTCTTCATTTCCGCCTTACAGGGTTGGAAGACAGACGCGTAATCAAATTGCCACACCTGGCGAGGTATGTAATTTATCATGTGGCATAGCTTGGTTGGTCCTGATCCACTCTTGGGCGATGCTGAAGTGTTCTTGGCGAGTGAATTCGGGAATTCTTGGCGGATTGTTAGCAGTATGAGAATAGGTTGGTGGTTGAACTTGTGGTAGAACAAATGAGCCAAATTGATACTGTAATGTAGAAAGGATTTCAGTGGTTTGAGTGGTGTGGTTCATGCGAGACTCTTTCGGTTTCACAGGTGGTTTAGGACGAAGTAATTTGAAGATGGGAGTTGGGCGACAATCTCCTGAACTTGGCATCAGCAAGCTAAACACGAAGATGATTGTTGATTGCAGTCAAGTTGGCAATGGTGAGTTTGTATGCTGAGATGATTTTTTTCAGCATTTACGAGTTTCGAGTTAAGAGACGTGATGTGTTTTGATACGGGCGAACAGTTTTTTCTTAGTCTGTTAAGCTCTTTCGGGTTGAGGTCAAGTTTGTGGCAAAGTGCTTTGCGAAGAACGGATTTGTTTCCATAATCAAATGCAACGCGCAACGTGCAAATGCAACGTACAACAAAGAGGGTCATTAGTTTATCCAATCTGCCGTACAGTGAACGTTTACGACGACCCAGACTTCCCACACTGGCTTATCGACGTTCGTGAGGAGACCTTATCTTTGCATATAAGACTATTAACTCTAATAACCCACTTGAGAAATCTTGGCTTGTTGTCACTGATGATCTTAGGACTAGAAACCACGGAGCTAAGGTTGTGAAACAATGTTGCCGGACATCATTACGACAAGAGTCATATGCTTGCAGAGTGTTCAACCTGTGGAATAAGCTACCGGCGGAAGTTGAAAGCCCCTTCCGTGCTCACATTCAAAAAACATCTTGATATTGTGTTACCCTCCTTTATACCACCCTACGAATACAAAAATTGGTAGTAGGGAGTACTCGACGCCATAAGCCAGCAGTCTTTCTGTCGAATTTTCTTTCAAATTCAAATTCAATAATCTGGGTTGCCAAGACGTTTAATTGGGCTGGAATCAAGGCCAAACGAAGACTTGGCATTATCAGGTTGTTGTGTAGCACTGATGTTTGGTGCGAGTGGGGCTAGTTCTGATGTGGATGGTCCTAGGGTCACTGATTGAGGCGGAACCGACCAGGTGGGGTTGGAAACAACAGATTCGGAAACTGAAGTTGGTGCAGAGGTGGTTGGTTGGAGTCAGGAGCAGGCTTGGGAATGAACGGTGGTTTCTTTGTCTTCGACTTCTTCGAAGAAGTGAAGAACAGGATGAACACTGAGAAGTGGGAGATGGTGAAACATGGATCAGTTGAGGGTTGTTGATGAAGCTGCCGTTTTTGCAGCGAGTTCACGAGCTTTCTTCTCCTGGATTTGAGTCAAGCGAAGTTTTGCAGCACGATTCTTCTGGCAGATTAAGGGCAGAGGTCGTTGTCGTAGTTACAGTTGCGGTATCTTTGACACGCTGTGTGAGGGTCGTATCTTTATGTTGGACACAATGGCGGCACAAATGCAAGTGTCTGGTTTTCTGACAAGTGTGGGGTTCCAACCTCAAACGAGATTGGAAGATTTCCCTACACGAAGTTAGGAGCCATGACGTCGAAGCGTGATACAATGCGCAGGAAGTGAAAATGGGGAGGCGAGAAGAGGATTCAGGACAGGCAGAAACCGCTTAGACGGGAAGAGGGAGGACTTTATGGAAGGGGGTAACCCCAAGAGTGAGGGAGGGGGATGGCTGGGAGAGCGCAACGAGAGTGATCGGAGCGTGAGGAACAGTGCAAAAGGCATTGACGTGGAAAGAAGATGATTGTTCACACATCGAAAACTTTGAAAGTTTTGACTAGCATTAGTACGGTGAAGAGACGCGCAAGGAAAAAGAAAGCTCTAGTCGAAAAAGAGAGAGGTCGGTATTTGAATGAAGCCAGAACAAAATTGGCGTAGTGGCACAAGTCAAAATCCTAGATAGTCAAGTTAGGGATTTTAATGCATGTTCTAGTTGTTTTTTTTTTTAGAATCGCCTCACGTTCGAAAGTGAACGAGAAGTACAGAGAAACCAAAGAGGGAGAG
>JAHWFP010037524.1:0-15562 GCA_023313725.1 Lithobius niger
ATATGCCTTCATTTAAATGTCCCTTGAACACTTCGTCTCTTCCAATAGGTGGATTTTTAAGTGTCTCTTTGATTAACCCCATTTCTTCCAAAACTTTGCATTGTCTATGTTGCGATTTTAGCTTTTTGTTTCTTCTGCTGCTGAAAGTTTATTTTATCGCTCTGTTGCTACATGTCGCGTGCTTGCACCTACTTCTAGTACTGTATTGTCCCATGTACTTTCCTTGATTACTTAAATGTCTGGATTTTATTGCGACTGCTTGTCTCGCCTGTCTGGAACCTCCATCTCGTCCTGGCCTGGTTAACCCTTTGGCCCCGGGTATTGATCCGGAATTTCTGCTGGTCTTTTGTCGTCTCTGGAACCTGATCTGTAAAACACAAATAATTCTGCTGAACCATTTTGTTCTTCTCTCCCTCAACTCACCTTTTACTTTAGCCTCATTAGTTTTATTTAAACATATGCAATTTTATAATTCAACAAGCACACTTTACACTTTCTAGAGTTCTGGGTTTCCTTTGGTTCGTTTCATCAAAGTAATTCCCTAAAAAAAAATAAAAAATTGCCAATAAATGTTTAACGTTTCACTACCTCCATAATTACTCCATTAGCCACCACCATCATTTCCACATACACTATAATTATTTGAAACAAATGCCAACCGAGATTTCGTGTCTCTATCTCACTTTATACCTCTCTCTCTTTTTAGATTCCCAGCCAAACACCCATTTGCCAAATTCCAACTGTTGGTTAGTTTAAAACTCTTCCCTTCTCAATTGTTTTTACCAAATTTTCCTTCAAGATTTGAAAAATTAAACTTTTCCCTCTGGGGAAAAAAAATTGTAGCTCTCTCCCCATAATTTTTCTTAATTGGGATTTTTGCAAATGCTACCTCCATTTTATTTTGCAATAGATCCCTACCTTAGGATTTTACATGCACTTGGCATTATTTGATACTTACGCTTTTCGGCTGATTTAATTTTTCTCCCCATGAGAAAGCCCTGTTGCACAAACTACCCTTTCCCTCTTCATATTGCTGCCCGCCCTGACCTATTTTCTCCTTCGAGGTCTAGGCTAGACCCAATTTTATAACGTAGCTCCCACAAGCTTCCCCATGCTTGACTTGGTCGTTCCTGACCTTGGTCCTCCTATCCCCAACTCGCACCGCGAAATTGGAGGAGAACCTAACGAATTAGATCAACTACTTGTGTAGTTTTTATTTTGTGTTTGTCTCTCACAACTTACCCAACGACGACCCTTTTTCCTTAGCTGGTTTTATGAAAAAGGTCGCAAACTTATTTTAAAGTTACTGCTCCTCTTTTTTATTTAATACTAGCTACACTTTATCACTGTGTTTGGGGTGAGAACGCTCGCCCCAACACAACCTTCACCTAACAGTCACGAGAGGGCGCGCCTGCGCAATAACAACAGCGTGACTGTGGAGAACCCAGATGATGAAGAGTCTCATTAGCTCTGAACGGCGGTGACCGACGTGTCACAACCGCAATCCAGTTTCATTGTTGTTTATTCAGAAATCGGCACCTCAACGGCCGGCAACTCCAACCATTAAGTTTTACACAACCCATATCTTATGTGATTTCTCACTTATTACCCTTTTTAATTAATTATTTTCCCTAGCCTCCCGCCAGGGAAAAAAAAACAAACCCCCGCCGAAGTTTCTCCCCTTAGCAAAATTCCTCCGTTCAAGAAGAACCGAAGGAGAAAAAAAAAAAATGTTGTCCACATTATTACATTCTGACCTGATGCAACCAACATCTGAGCTTTCAGCAACCGTATCGTGAAGCTGCTTGTAGCTCCAAAGCTCCAAGATTGTGGGAGGAGCTCAAGTTAACGTGACCAACAAGATTAAAACAACTTTTCTTATGAATGTGTTGATAAGCGATCAAAATTTTTTATTTTTTTGTTGTCCTCTTGAGAACTGTTGATTAATTTTTAATGCCCTTATCAATCCAGTTTGCAGTGGGAACTAGGGAAATGGTAAAAAAGAAATTTTCTTTGCGTTTGCCGTAAATTCTAAAATTGAAATGTCTCTTAAAATCAAAAGCACGCGTCTATGTTCCGTTTAAGTTTTAGATTGCCTACTGAAATTCTTGGGAGGCACATCTAAGCAATGCAAAAAAATGGTAACCGGCATTTACTGTGGTATAGACACGACATAATAGAAGGAAAGGCTCACAATACCGCACAGAAGAACACAACAAAAATGTTCACTTAAATTTTCGGCGAATTGTCACGTTCCGAAACTAACTTCCGAT
Source organism: Lithobius niger (assembly GCA_023313725.1). Lineage (NCBI taxonomy): Eukaryota > Metazoa > Arthropoda > Chilopoda > Lithobiomorpha > Lithobiidae > Lithobius > Lithobius niger. The sequence goes on from JAHWFP010037524.1 coordinate 2,274, forward strand.
GAAGGCGAACGCGATAAATTCGCTGAAAATTTAAGTGAACATTTTTGTTGTGTTTTGTGTGGTATGGTGAGCCTTTCCTTCTGTTATCTAAGCAATGGTTATGTTGCATTAATTTTGCATTAGAATGTGTTGTATTGGCAGAAATACATTACTAATACGTGTATTAAAGAATTAAGAATCGAGTAGGCTTACTGAGATTAATGAGACTATCTCAGAAAGGTAACTGTTAAAAGCAGTACAGTAATATGGAAAATTAAAAAACAAAAAAAAGGGAACCTTTGATCGAGTATTTACGTGTTTCATAGGTAACAATCTCTCTCTTCATAATTATCTTTTATTTTGAGTTTTCAATTAATTTATCGCCTCCTTAATGGAAATTCAGAGGTTATAGGTGAGGTTGAGATACCAAAAAACCTTTCTCATTTCTCACCCTTGTTTTAACATTTACGTATTTACTATTTATCGAAATACAAGTTTATTGATGCATGCAGAAATGTTCATACAAACTGATAAGTACCATCAAAGACCGTATATCCTTGATTAAGCACCTGGCCCTGAAAGAGTACCAGATCCTGACTAAGCAATTGGCTGACCTGAAAATACAAAGCGACGAGTTTTGAATAAGCATTGGGGGCGCTCTTTTTAGAAAAAAAAACTTTTTACTCAAGAATGCACTGTAACACAAGAATAAATGAGCTAAAAATGCCCATGCGATTGTGTGAAAGTGAAACTCCTCACCAAACAATAAAGACGTTGGGCTCAACCTTCCTACGCTGGCCTAACAACGCAAGATTAATGAATCGGCTACAAAAGTAATGAGCTCCAGGCCTCGAACATGCACCGAGCCTTGAATTATCCTCGCGTTTAACATGTCACGAAAAAATAAGCGTCCCGACGCTCATGTAAGGAAATCCACCCAAAACCAGAACTGGTGCGTATAAGAGAAGCCATCAAGTTTCCAAAAAGGGTCGGCCTTTGAAGGTAATGATATCATTCAAACCAGGTAAAGGCCGCCAAGGTTAATCCTATTAGCCGAGTTAATCGCACCAACTGATAGTTGGAAAGTTAAATGAAAACTAGAATATTGTTACTGGCGGTCAACGCTTCCGAATATCAATCCAGTAGCAGTCGCCACTTGGCCATTAGACCTTAAAAAGCACTCGCCACATACCAAATACATCTTGCATGATGTACGGTTTTTCAAATTTATGCCGTTACGAAATTATACAATTTTCTTTAACCCCTATATAATGCAGAACAGGGTGTTCCGTAGCCCTTAGAAATCTGAGCTTAATGCCGCAAACCATCGTTTCTAACTTGTACGGTTCCCGCGATATTGCTCTTTGAGTGTTGTTCTCAATTGCTAGTCGCTATTTTGGCGAGTAAGGATAAATTCCAAGTCGCCAACTGTTGATTTCCATTCGCCAAATGGCGAGTGGCGACCAACATTGGGGAGGGTTGCTGGAGGTAGCATCTTCAAGTTTTAATTTAATCTCCACAAAGTATTATTCTATGTGATTATTGATTAACTTTGTTAGTAGGCTGGAGGCCTTTTCCTTGTTGAATGATATCACTATCTTCAAAGGCCTACCCTTTTTTCGGTTGATATCGCAACTTTCATAGGACTGTGAACGTACAAAAGGTTACACTGTCTTATCAAAGTTATCTTTATCTCTATACGGTTTTTTTTTCTGGAGGAATTTTATGTCTATAAATTTTCACATTGATGACTTTAACATTTGCCATTGCTCAATTACTCAATTAGCCTTTAAATCGGCCAAATTGAAACGATTTGGTTTATTGCATGTGCATGCTTTCTTCAATCCCATGTTTGTGTACACTGGCTAACGACACTGATTTGAGTGAGTGAGTGGTTCCTTGTTGAACCATTGTCCATTGAAATACTGGTGATACTGAAATCTTCAAAATGGTTTAGCAAACTAGAACCTTGATTATCCGAAAAATAAACTTTATCCTCAGAAAACCCATTCTTCAAACAATTTTAAAGTAGGCCTTATTACTGTTTTCGGACAAGAATGAAAAATTGAGCCTGATTTACCTCTGGTTCTTAAAGCAATTTGATCCAAAAGCTTCTTGTAATCTTCTCACAGCTTGAATTGCAGTTTTCAAACAAAAAATTGCACTCAAATAAAAGTCATTTCTTCATTTTACGTGTACACCCCATGGTTACAGTTGAGGTTGATTGTACTATATTCAAGCATCTAAATCCGTCACTTTGCGAGTTCAGGTCGTTGCAGTCTTACTAGTTCAGATCGTTGCAGCCTTACTGATAAAATAGTATTTATTTACTATTCGCATAGCAATAGTAATTTGCGAGTTTGTTAGAGAAACCTCACTTAGTACGTTAATGTGATAATAGCCTAATTAATGTGCATGCATGGATTAGTATTAATGATTTTAATACGGTAGAATCGGAGCTTCACAGATATTCAGATATTGTTCTTAAAATGCCTTATCTATTTTTTGATGATGTTTTTGGTTTTGCCAAATAATTCTAAAATTAATCCAGTTATTTGTTTTTGAATTGTGCTGTAGGATAGCTCTGGGAAAAGTAGTTGGAATGTTTTTTTAAACATCTAAGTCTGCCAGAGTTTAGCAGAGTTGTTGAAAACGCCAATTATTTTTCTCTTTGTATGTGATCAATCTCATAATGTCCAGATTCTCCACTATTCTGCAAATTTTCGATAGTCCATATCAACAACTACCTTCATCAGACGTATATGACGAATTTAAAAGTTCCTGGCGTACATTTTTTCTCTCGTCGTTTGTGTACGGCGGTGTTTGTTATTGTCCTAGCCTACTGCCTCGCAGTATACAAACGACGAGAGACGAGATGTAAGCCAGGAACTTTTAAATTGGTCAAATTCGGCGCTTGTTGTTATTGCCCTAGCTTACTATCCCGTCTTATACAAACGACGAGACACAAGATGTAAGCCAGTAACTTTTAAATACGTCAAGTATGCCTGATAGTTGTTGATATGGACCATCGAAAATTTGCAGAATAGTGGAGATTTTGGACATTATGAGATATTTTCGCGAATGAAAATGAGCTCTCATAGTAGAAATTAAATTGTCTGTGATCTTCAACTGAGGCTAGTACCACTTATTTGTACCGGCACATTGTTAAATAATAATTTTTTGTAATTCTAATGCAAGTATGTTCCCACTGTGAAATGTAGTGCGAAAAGTGGTATAAAATGTGAAAAAGAAGTTAAGTGAAAATTGAGGGTTTTAATGCCAAACAACCAATATTAGATTCAGCCAAATGGTAAATTTTTATTTCGTATTCGCAATTAACACATTTTAAACCACGTTCCTTTTTTGACGTAACTAGACTTGTTGTTAATGATGGCTTTTCTGCAGTGCAAAAAAATAAAAATAAAACTTGCATCTGTAAGGCCATGAAAAGTTTAAAAAATGGTTCTCGGGCACAGAAACTTGAAAACTGACGAGGGATGAGGGGTTTTTTTTTTTTTTTTTACAAATTCGGTTCTCGGGCATAGAAAGTTAAAAACTGTCAAGGGATAGGATAAAATATTTTGTGACACATTTTGTGGTAAAAAAAAAAAGGCATTTTCATACTGATGTTTTTTATTGGACGAACAAGACGTGACTATCAAAGGTGTGTTTGATGTTTTCAATTGGTTGACTTACACCCGTAAAGTTTTTGTCGCACATTCAGTTTGCACTGATACTAACGTAATCCTAAATTACCGTTTTTGTAGTTTCTGTAGTTTTCAGAACTAAAACACAAGAACGCCAGCACATGTGATGTAACGCCTCGTTCGTCTTCCGAAAGCAATCCATCCAAATAGTAGTTAAAGCTTTTATTTCTTATTGAAGCAAAGATATTACTTCAAGTAGAAGGTGTTGACTTCTCACATTGAAAAAAAAAATGGCCAGATTGCTTCAACACAGCCTTTAAAATGCTATTTTTCGGAAAAATTTTACTCGAAGCAAACATGGATCGGATTTCAGAAACCTCTAAAAAATAATTTGATGCAAAGCTTTTTAGTTGATGCTGAGGATTGTGTAGCATTGATACAACCGTAGTGATGAGACTAATGTTGATTTTGGAAGTCGCTAATAAATGCCGCGTCAATTATTTTTATTTCTTACAAAAAAATTGTTGCGGGAGGGCCTTAGAACCATTTTTTTTTACTTTGCGTGGCCTAAATGCTTCGGCTGACGTAAGGCTCGTCAAAATTTTAAGAATTAAAAAAATAGGAAAAAATGTAGAAATACTAATCACAACACAAAAGAAAAATTAATTAACGTATTCAGAATTATGGGAGCTCTTCATATATAATTTGAGGTAAAATTGGGCTGTACTGTTAAAAAAGAATGCTTAAAAATTTATACTTTTTTTTCTTTTTAACATAATTTATATTAATTTCCATGCTAAATGCACAATTGCAGCCGGAAAAATACATTTACTGTATATTTTGCAAATTTTCGACAGTTTTGAATCTTGATGACAATCCCTGCTACTTTTGTCTGGCCTACTAAAAAGTGTGTTACTTTGATTTATGTCTTGAACCGTGGTTCGAAATACGCAACAAAGTGCAGCGAGATGTAAACCGAAATAAAACACTTTTTAGTAGGCCTGACGAAGACAAGGGATTGATTCAAGATCGAAAGCTGTCGAAAATTTAAAAAATATGGTAAATGTATTTTTCAAGTTGAGATTGTGCGTTTTAGTATGGAAAATGTAAACGCGGACGTGAACTCTCAAGGTCATTCGAGGCATTTTGGTGTTTACGAATACTTTTTATCATATGAAAATGTGATTTGGAAATATGGAAGAAAAAAAACGGAAAAAGTACTTAAATCTGGTAACATTCCTGCAGATGTCAATATTACTGGAATTGCTGTATTGCCAAGTCGGTAAAATGGTTAATCAATTTATTTGATGAGCTTCTTAATTTACTCTCAGGATCATGAATGCATTGTGCAAATGAATGTGTACAAATTTGAAATGGTCTGTGACAAAATGTAAGTACCGTACAGTGTACGTTGCTTGTTATTGCCAAAATATTTTTGAAATGAAACAATAAAAGAAGATGTTATTGCGTTGACACTCCCGTTTCATTGTATAAGACTGAAAGGGAAAGTGATAAGACCTAAAAAAAAAAAAAAAATTGGTGCCATTTTTGAAGAAGTAAGTTGGTTCTCAAGACTACCACATACAATTTTTGGCAGGCTGGAAATAATAATAAAAAAATTGTGCGGCATAAAATGGCATTGCTAGCATTTATTCTTCAAAATTCGCACTAGATGCTACAACTGTGTTAAGAGTGTGGCAGATAAGTCTACGTTTTTCCATCTAATCGTGCACTTTTAGCTAAAAGCATGAACCTTGACATACAAGTTGTGCTATGATGAGAGGTCAGTTTATGAAGTGGGCTCCAGCTATCTTGGTTCAAGATGGCAGCTGAAATGCGTTTTCGGGAATACTTCTGATATAAAATGTCGTGGATAAAAAGAAAGTTCCAGATAAGTGATTAATATGTAATGTTTACATATGAAGTCCTTAGACCTGTTATGTTAAAATAATAAACTAGCACCGCCACCATTACATGTTGCCATATAGAAGCGGAGCGTGAGATTATATCTGAGGTGCGGGTTGGGGGGGGGAGCAACAGTTTCCTTGGGAACCCTCCCTTTTCATTTTTGTACTGAATCTTCAACTATCATTTTACCCGGATCGTTTCATTTTTATTTTCAACTATGAAACTATTTTTTTTTTTGTTATTGGTTATGCGGTTGCAGGTTTCTCGTTAACTTAAATTGTTGTTCCTCAAAACTGTCATTTTCTTTGTTTTTACAACTCATTATTCACTGTGAAAGTCACGCTATTAGAATTTACACACACCAAAAACGATTTCTAACCATTTCCGATTGATTTTCCGTAGGGCTGTGCCAGTGCCACTTTCCCCGATTACCGTTCGATGCCTGTACCGTTACTTTTGATCATGTGCAGATACTGTGCCAAAGCCGATACCATGCTGGTGACAATGTCGATGTGAAACTATAACTTCATATTCAACGCAGTGCTTATACGTTAATAATTTAATGGTGTAACATACGTAACACTTTTACAAAGGAATTGTTCGCTAAACACTTTATTGCTAAACGAAATCATGTAAACATTTTTGTGTTAAGTGAACATTTTATACTTATAGGCCTAATCCTTTACTGACTTACTTGCAGGCTAATTTTCAGTAGCGTTGGGAAAAATATGCTGCATTATTAATATACGAAAATGCAGATTCTAAAAAAAAACTAGTAGATTCCGGTACTCTTCCTGGTACTTGTTTACCCGGTGCCAGTCCGATACCGATACCAGTGGTACCTGCAGCCGGTCCCGGTACCAGTAATGGTATCTGCGCAGCCTTAATTTTCCTTAATTTCCGGCCCAAAGTATATTCGATTTTCGATCTGAAAAAAAGTCTCTCTGGGTTGTACTAGGTTAGCATGCAAAATTACACCAAATTTAGTTCAGCAGTTGTGGTGTGATGCTGCGGCAAAGACTCGAATGAGTCCCTGCATGAGGAGCTCTGTTCCAATTAAATGAGATTCAGTAATTAAGAACAAATTAAATTTTACAGTATCTTGCTTTTCAACGTAAATACTACAAACACACACAAGGTTGTACAAGCGATATTTGAAGTGAATATCGCAACCATAACTGCTTCATCTTGTGAAACAAACAAATGTTCATGAGATTCCGATTTCAGCATTGCGCTGCTTGAGGAGGGAAGCTTTCAGTGATCAAAGTGGTGTAGAGGTCCCAGTTCCAGTTTCCTACAAAGCATGGTGCGAAACCTTAACGCGTAAAATTTAAGCCTTGGCCGATACCGATATTGGCATCGGTATCGGCCCCGATACTAGTGGTATCTGCTGTTTTGGTAAAATATCGGTTTTTGAGATATTTTCGCCAAAAATTGACCATTTTGGATGTTCCAATACACCATTTGAACCTTTTTTTCGAGAGCTTTCCAATGGTGCTGATTTCAGAGTGATAGCTTCAGTCGTTCTCAAATTAACAAAAACCAATAACAGGTTCCAAAAAAAAAGCTGTAAACTGTAAAAAGCTTGCTCATGCAGCTTTGAGAATGGGAGTTTTTCATTAAATTTTGTTTCTGAATATGGAAAAAACATTAACTTTATGGCGCAGTAATGCGCTGAAGTATCAGTATCGGCAAGAGTGAGTGATACCTATCTCACTCTTGGTATCGGTGAAGAAGCATAAGACCGTATCAGTATTGGATCGGATTGGTGAAAGATGGTATCGCCCGAGCCTTTGCATAACTCGGTCAGTTCATAAGTTCTGAAGTACCACTCCGGAGCTTCAACTGCCACATCACAACTGCACTTGGTGTGTCACGTCTGTTGGTGCCTGGATGTCTGGACATAACGAATTAAACTCACTGAGAGTCTACGTTGATTAATAATGATGATTTAATCAGACTATTGGCTGCAGCAAACTGATCAAGCTCCAGCATGAGCCATTACCAGGCTACTCTTCTCTTGTGCTTCCAAAAGAAACTTGCCTCGGGGGCTTTACAGAGAGAGACTGATGCTAGCATAAGAGTTATGGTAACGGCCTCGAGGAACACAGCCATAACAAGCGCCCCGTTCTCCTCCCCCACACCTCCCATGAAATTTCTGAGCCAGTCTGCTTAAAATAAAATCCAAATTAAAATTCCAAATTGCGAAGCACAAAATTCAAAACAATTGATTGCAAAGCTCGAAATGATAATTTAGTTACACTTGCATGCATCAACAATTTTCAAATTCGAAATTTGCAAGTTGCACACAATGAGGTAATGCTTAGTTCACTGAATCGATGCACTGTGTGATCACAGTGTTTGTTCATGTCGTAGTCTCATTTGTTGTTTTCACTTCAGTGCATGAATCTCCATGCCGAGACTCACGCGCTTAGTCCATAGACAGTGCAGCTTCTCAAGCCTGTCTTCGTTTAAATCGCACTCCTTCCTTTATACGTCATTATCTTCCAACGAGACCCAGGTTCTACACATTCTTTTTTTGAGCCAGCTGTTACGCGTCTGTAAGGCGCGACACAAGGTTGGCTTCGTTGAGTAATCCAATTACTTGAAACTCTGCCTTGCTCCACTCCAATCCTCCGGTTTGCCAGGTGTCGTGGTACAGCTCCTCACAATGATGGAAAGTGGCGTGAAATTCCTTACTTTCCCAATGCCATATATCCAGAACCTACTTTCATTTGTAAGTAACTAGCTTGTAGAACCTGGCACTTCCTGCAGCTTCACCTTCAAGATGCCGTTGAGCTGCGGTTTCCAAAGTTGAGCTTTTCCCTCTGCTGGAGTAGACTGTCCAGCCATTCCTAGCCGCACAATGACATGAATGGGAGTTTTGCTTCTCAAAAGCCACACATGGAGGAAGCCAACTCGGAACAGGATCTGGTAGCATCTGTTTGGACCAGACCAAGACGGCAAATTAACCCACCTGCAAACTGGAAAAAGCTGTGCAGGTGGGTTAATTTGCCGTCTTGGTCTTGTTCAAACAGATGCTACCAGATCCTGTTCTGAGTTGGCTTCCTCGTTACTTTCCTTCGAGTTGTCTTCATCGCCAGCTCCACTCTCCAACCTGTCGACTTCGTCCTGAGGCTCCTGTGCAGTTGACGACAGTTGTGTCTCTTGGTCGGCGGCAGTTACCAGTGGTATCTCTTGCTCATCTTAGTCACCCGTTGATGAGTCTTTTTCCTCGTCAAGAGCTGCTTCTTTCATAGCATCCTGTGCTGGTCTGTACGTGTCCTTGATTTGTTGATGGAAGTACTGTTTCATGTCTGCTACGTTTATGGGGGGGGTAAGGCTTACGTTTATGGTTCTCGCATCAGCAGAATCATTGGTGGCCACTGCTTGCTAGGTTACCTCTGCCCTCGTCCTCATCGCTCGACAAAGTGCCTTTTATTTTGCTACCAAATTTGTACAGAATCCCACTTGTGTATTCGACCTCGAGTGATTCTTGATCTTCGCTAACTGACATTCTTTGAACTGGGTGTGTCTCTGCTTTTTGTCTTAGGTGATCTTGGTGTTCCTGTCTGCTTCCGTCAAATGTGCGGAAACCAGATCCTGTGTCATCTACATGGCCTCATGGTTTTGGTCAGTATAACTCCTGAACTGATATTTGACTAGGTCACCTGTAGGCTTAGGATTAGCATAGGGTTCCTCGAATCTCATCCATGCCAGCAGTAAAACTGTTTTCCAAATGGTCGCATGGGGCGTTGTCCTCATTGCATATTGCGGAGCTGGAAAGGAAGGAGCCCAGCTAGCTTAGTTCTCATGAACGTAGGCTCTTAGACATGCCTTCATGAACCGGCTAACACGTTCCTTCGCGTTTGCTTGTAGGTAATAGGCTGTTGTACGGTTGTGATGGACTCTGATACCTGCAGCATCGCCTTATGCACCCTCCCCACAAAGGCTGCCCCATTGTCTGAAATCGTATAGTCTGGAGGTCTGTCAACCACCACTGCCAGCAAGAACGTGGTTGCCGCTGTCTTAGCCATATAAATCTTGTTGACACTAGCCATACACTTTTCATATAGTAATCCACTATGCAGAGGATGTACCCTGTTCCACGTGTAGGTTTCTGGTAAAAGTTTGTCTCCATCAGGTGCACTAAAAAATTTGGGATTACTGGTTGGTTGCACCAATTCAGCTTTCTGGTCTAGTCCACTTTAACCACTCGGCTTACAGCACACGAGTGCACATACTTGACTGTGTTCGAGAATAGCTTCAGCCAGTACGTAATCTATCTGAGCCTGGCGAGTGTGTTATGAACTCCTAGGTGGCGAGTCTGCCGATGATTATGGCAGCCGTACAAGTAGGTATGATTTCGGAACGTAGCTTACCAGTAAGGGGCTATTGAATTCTGCGCCTCACACTTCTTGGCATACTGTGCACAAGCACACCTACTTTACTGTGTTCGAGAACAGCTTCGGCTAGTAGGCGAATCTGTTAGAACCTAGCGAGAGTCTTATGGATCGCTAAATGGCCGGCCTACCAATGAATATGGCAGCCATGCAACTAGGTATGATTTTAATGCAGAGTGAGATCGGTAATGCAGAGGCAAAAGTTGTCGTTAAGCCTACGTGTGTTTGGAGCCATCGAGTACTTGTTGTAGATCAATCTCTCTTCGTTATATGAGTATTTCTGTAATACTCTCACCCGGAAGGCCGCTTTCTCCCTACTCACTGCTTTTCTGAGCCTCATGAGTGCTTGAGCAACTCCAGAAATCTCCAGGTCTTTCCTTTGCCCTTCCTTCAGTTGTGCGTTGTCTCAGGTCCACTACTGGGTCATCACGCAGGTAGAGCATTGGAAACAGTGAACAGTGCCGCAACTTCAAAATAGGGGCACGGAGGGGGGTGCCTAGTAGCAATCTCCCCCACCCCCACCCTGCAATTCATAAAAAAAATATTTTGCCACTTGGGCCCCCTTCATGAAAAATAAATTAATAAAATATAACCAAGTTTCTATGTGCTGTGTAAATTCTAGCATTCTTGTTCTGAATGCGTCTTTCCCTCTAGAGATAAAGCATTGGTCCTCACTGACGTGCCCGCCTGTCGCAGCCGCTTCTCCCGGTGACTGCCGCTCATCACCGGCCGGTTCCCGCATGCCTTCGCCTGTCCTTCTGTCGGCTTCCAATGGCATTGTTGCTGACACTATGTCTCCTGTCCCTTGTGGCTGGGCTGTAGTCTTGACTCGTGATCTTCAAGACCGAACTTCGCAGAGTCAAGGATACTTCCTCCAACCTGAAACGACAAGTCAAGTCCCAGGAAAGCGACAGGAAGCTTCATCGCTCTCACCTTCCAGCTAACGTGCCTCTCGTCCTTTCGTTCAGTTCTTCCCGCTGCTCTCAGGATCCGTCTCCAGCCGCAGTTCCTAATACTCAACCTCTCTCCAAGGTCAGGTGCACATGCTTATGAACAGAGTCATACATGGGTTCTACTACAGGCAATGGTCATTTCAGCCTTCGCCGACGTTTTCTTCTCAGAGCAAGTCTTATGGGTTGCATTGTCTTCTTCAGGAGATGCCCTTCACAAGTGCCGTCGTTCCCCACCTGTCACTCTGTCACCTGCCAAGAAGAGGCATCGCACCTCCCAGTTCAACTTAGTCATCCAACTTACGTTCAGCCTTTTGTCGGCCGTTACCTCCCCCCAGGAAGATCGACCAGCTTTCGTGATTCCCGACCCTTCATCGTCAACAGCGACGGCAAACTGGACTCTGCTTTCATAACTCAACAGTCAACGCAATTCTTCCGCCCCTTCGTCTGTCGTCCCGGAAGACCCTTCAACCTGCGGTCACAGCCAAGATAGCAGCCTTCATCTGAGGTTCCTTCAGTACTGCCACCTGTCGCCCATGCCTTTTGTTGGCTGCAGCTCCTCTGACCTGTCATCTGTTACTCATCTCTTAACCTTCGTCTGAGGCTCTAGGCCTTCCTCTGCAGCTTTTCTCGAAACCTGTTGTTGCAGCTCCTCTAGGCCTTTCGTCTGAATTTCTCCGACGGACCAGTCTCACGCACTGTCAGTGCCATTCGTGCCTACCACGACAGGCAAGAGGCCAACGCGGCCTTCACCGTCACCTCCTTTCTAGAGTTTGCGGCATCATCTTCAGGTATAGCCCTTCGCAAGCATCATCACTCCCAGCCTGTCATTCTCGACATATGGCGTCGCAACTCCCCCATCCGGTAACAACAGATACTGTTGCGGCCGTTGTTCGCCCTCATCGTCTCTTTTCGGACCACCTGTCGTCATTGGTAGCGTCGGCAGTCTATCGGTTACATCAGCTTAGCCTTCGCTTTGCACTGTCATGATGGCAAGACTACCGTTCACGCCATCTCTCCCCTGTCATCATTGCAAATGCCAACAGCCTGTCGGTTAACTTGGCTGCGCCTTCGTTCACCGTTCTCGACGTCTCGCTTCAGGCTACCTATCATTGTTGGAAGCATCAGCAGCCTGCCAGTTACATCAGCTCAGCCCTCACTTCGCACCATCATGATGAGAAGAACACCGCTCACGCCGTCTCTCATTTGTCATCATCACAAATGCCAGAAGCATGTCAGCTACCTCATCTCATCATTCGTTTGTCCTTGTTGCATCTTTTTAGGCCGCCTGTTGTTATTGGAAACGTCAGCAGCCTGTCGGTTCAGTCAACTCTGCCTTCGTTCATCCTTGTCGACCCTTCTTCAAGCCCCAATAAGGCCCGGTGTCCATAGGCAACTCTACTGCATTGACACTCTTTTGTTTTTCCCGCATCACCTTCGTCAGCTGGCGTACATTTAGCAACTGTAATAACAAGATCCAACGGCACTCTGAAGGACGTTCCCGCCTGTAAGACCACTTCTACGGCTGGCCTGTCGCCTGCTTGTTTCGACGTTGACATCGGCCCATCGTCTCCACGTCGCAGCCTATCGGACCTTTAAACTGTCTGTCATTCTGTTCCTGTGTGTCAACCATCTTGCCGCGTTCAACCCAAAAGATCGTCCTCACTGGTGTCCCAGCATGTCGTTTCTTCTTCCAACGACTGCCACTCTCCACCATTGGGCTCCTGCTCGCCGTGCCATCCACCCGCCCCTCCATCAGCTTCCTATGGCACTACTGTATGCACCTCCACCACGTCTCCTGTCCTTTGCTACCAGACCGTGTTTTCGTCGCCTGGTCTTCGGGTGCTCCAGACCAACCTTTGCAGAGCCAAGGATACTTACTCCTGACTGAAATAGCAAGTCAAGTGTCAGAAAGACAACAAGATGCTTCATCACTCTTGCCTACCGACTGAAGCTTCCCTATACCCTTCGCCCTGTCGCTCTCGAGGTCTGTCTCCAGCAATGCCTACAGGTTCCTCTGCTCAGCCTCTTCATAGACCAAGTTCACAAGCTCCTGGACAAAGCCATACGTAACTTTCACTACAGGCTGCAATCGTCTCGGCCCTCTTCGCAGAGCAAGTCTTACACCCATGAGTGGATTGCAGCATCAACTTCAGGTGACACCCTTTGCAATACCGTCACTCCTTGCCTGTCATTCAATCATCTGACGCGAGACGCTGCAGCTCCCAGTTCGACATCGACGAACGCCTGTGGTCGTCCAATCTGCACTCAACCTTTTGTCAGCCGTTGTCTCCTACCTCACATTCATGTCAACAGCGAAAATCATACAGTAGAAATAACGTAGTTCAGTAAGCCACCTTTATGCTCTTACGTTTCGTCGGAGTGGCATGACCCGGATTCGA
>JAHWFP010037527.1:0-18049 GCA_023313725.1 Lithobius niger
GCCACCTCACCATTCCTCAACAACACATCAGATTTAATTTTTTTTTTACAAACCACGTCTGGGTGTACAGCTATCAATACGTGAAATTTGCTGTTAATTGATGCAATTGTTATTGCGTAATGTAGTTACAAAGATTGCATTCGAGTGTATTCATAAACGGAGCTCCGCTCCAACAATTAATTTACATTTAGTTTTATCTGCTGTGAAACTCTAAGAATCCGTGACTGCCAAACTGTAAGTACGTTACAGAGCAAATATCATTGTCATGTAGTCAAACAAATTCAGAAGCTCTTTGAGCTATTAGTACTCTTTAGGTTCTTTAGAAAAGCAGAATGACTATCGTCAACACGAAATCGTTCGGCAAAGATTTTTTCGCACAAAAGTCAGTAAACCTTAGTATAATTTACAGAAATGTCTAGTGCAAATGGTAGGGCCTGTACTAACTTTTAAAACTCAACTAGAAGGGTAATCTTTGAATGGAATGAGTACAGGCAAAACACTATGAGGTGTGTGGCAAAACAATTGTCTGAATCCGACAATAAGTTAAAAAATTGTACATACAATAAGCAAAATTTCAAGTAATTTTGAATAAAGGGTTTATACCCATCACACAAGTCGTTGAGCTTCATATTATTTGAACGGATTGAGCCCTCCTTAATATCACCAAGTAGATATGTTGCCCAAATGGATTTGGTATATTAAACAACTGCCGATAATATATAATCACTGAGGAGGTATGGTAGCAAAGGAGAGAAGGTAAACGCCAGGGGCTGCAACAATACGGGCAGAGAGGCTTTAAGGATCAGTTTAATAAGTTTGGACTTCCGAAAAGAAAAATTCCTCTGACTAATTAATACAATTACTAAAAAACACTAAGGAAATTTCTAAATTCATACTTAAATAACTATAAAAAAAACTCAATTATAGGTACATGTTAAAAAAATTACTTTGTGGGGGAGAAGCAAAATAAAAAAAAAAAAACCTTACATGTTAATTAAAAAGGTGCCTAGCATGGTAAAATTTGCCGGGTTTTCTATGTTTTTCATTCTTTGGCATGTAAAGCATAAGGTCTGAATATATCTTTTGAATATTTAATAATTTTTAATCTACAAGTTATGGAGATAATAATAATAAGGTTTGGAAGTAGAGGCCAAACACGGGTGACGACTGTACTTATTAACCAATTTTTGTATGTTACTTAATTTGTAATGCTAGCACTACTATGTTACCATCTGTAACTAACGTGGCCAATGTTAGCTTGCGTTCTGGGTCATTCCCCGAGCAGCTGTTGAGCAGGAATGCACACGTATATAAATAACTTAGAAGATAATATATGACTGTAGTTTATGACAAGAATGCCTGAACATTTATTCGTACTATGTTATCATTGATATTACAAGTTGGTGACGAACTAGGTTGTGGATTTCTGGACTAAACTGAGAGTTAGGAACTATTCTTTTTTGCCAAGCGGTTAATTATCACATGTGTGAGAGGTGGTGAATCAGGGTCAAGGTCACATGATTTTACCAACATCTGTTTAAATAGCTTGGAATAGTTCATTGAAGAGAATAATATTGGTGGCTTTACAGTAGAAACACTATTATCCATTGTAGTTCACATTACGTACAAAATGTTAAGGAATTTAGCTGCTCTTAGTGCACCGAGTGCTAAGGAATTAACTGAATTAATCGAATTATTAAAGGGATATTATCATCCTAAACCAATTATAGTCGCAGACCAGTTCAGATACAACAAAAACAATAAAATGGAACGGGAATAATTACACGAATTTACTACTGAATTAAAGCAAGTGGATCATAGCTGGGAATTACGGAATTTTTAAATTAACACTTAAGGTATAAATTAGTAGTTGGTTAACAAAATTCCTGCAATCCAAAATAAACATTTGTCTGAGAAGTACCTAACCGAGGTACAGCAACATTGAAACTTGAAATTTTGACCTAAATGGCCAAATACAGTAAAAGCAAGAGACATAGGAAAAAAGATAGCCAATCTGTGTGCACAACTGAAACTTGAAGATCAGATGGCTTAAGTTTCCAAAAGAAAACTGCCTAAAACAAATTGATAAACTACGGACTTTAATTTCCAGTAAAAGTTAGTGTAAAAAAATACTCAACTTAATCGAGACTTTGTCAGACTTAACGTGTTAATTTATTAATCATTTTCCAGTTGGGCATCTAAAGAACAAAGAACAACAACAAAGAACATCCAACGAACAAGATGAATTCCCTTATCGCTAAATCTTTGTAGGCATGGTGAAAACCATGTACTCCCATGTTTCAGTAAATAAATACCAGAAACAGTCTTAATCCAGTGTCATGAACTTAAACGTCAAAAAGTACACATCAATCTAGTTCTGGGTTGTTGATGGTGCTGTCCAACCAAAAATTAGAAATCCCTAACATGAAATTTGTAAGTTGATTCCTAAACATCATTACTCAATATGAATAAAACTGGGCTTTTCAATTCTTTTAATACACCGTCCACAAAGTCCATCGTATTAAAAAAAATTGTAAAAAAAAAAACATTTTTAAAACTTAAGAACACAAGGATTTCATCATTGAAAAGAATAACGTTTAAAACTTTTTAGCAGTCAGTAAATGAAGCCAGCCGTCAGTCAGCAACGTTTGCACAAGAATATGCACCCAAGTGGCAATTAATACTAACAAAGACAAACAATGAATGACAAAGCCACTCATTCATCCGAAGATTTTATGATAAATCTGCGAATGCATAAATCATGACGAATAAGCATTTTTTTTTAAATCCGAAGATATTTTAATTTTTGGTGGCTCCTACTATAAGAGTCAAGATAGTGTCTCAAGTTAAACAGTGCACAAACAGTATATGATTCAAGATCTATTGATCACTAAAAAATTTAATACTATTCCATTTGTTACTGAAATCTGTTTTCCATAAATATTTGGGGATCGGACTTGTTCAGAATGTCACTCCAGTTCTTGTTTAAAAGTCATCTCAGTATTCGGGTTGTTTTAAGACCAACAATTGCCAGCAGTGATAGCCTAATTATATGCGTATGGAAATTCAAATAGTTTTTTTCTAACGTTATGCAACCTTCAACTACCTTAAAATCACAATGTTCTTACCTTTTTGAATTTGCGAAGTGTTGGGCATCTGTTGTAATGTTCCAAGCTAATTTAATTAGTGTAACAAAATTCTAAAACATCATCACAAATTTACAAGTTAAAAGTAAAATAGCCAAAAAAAAACATTAGGGCATTTACAGAAAGCATGAAACCAGCTATTGTTTCAAAGGAAAAAAACTGAAGAAAAATTAAAACATAGTTATCATTAGGATGCTCCGAAAATCTACATTAAAAGTATTCTTTATTTCATTATATCAGTGGTGATTGTAATTTAATGAAAGTTCTGTTAACGATTTGTTGGATTTGTACAATTTAGAAAAAAATGTGTTTAAAAAGGCTTTTTAAAAATTTTGTTTTTGGAAACCCCACGCCCAATAAAAAAAATTTCCAGTTCTTTTACATTAGAAATTTAGGAATGGGGTGATAATTTCATAAGTTTTTCTTTTTATTTTTTTATTTTGGTGTTCACGGACCTTGGAGGATCCCTATACTATGAAAGCATTCCCAGTGTTGCTTTACTAACTCAACTGTCCATCAAATATGCAAATGAACGGACGAAAGATTACCAATGGGTGAGTAGTTGCAAAACAACATGTAACATTTTGCCAGCCATAACAATTTTCTACTTCATACGCGGGGAAATGTTGCTTGTAAAAAACGAGATAGATGATAGCTAAGCTGGTAATCAACATCCAACTTGCGCCCACCTTCCGTGAAAAAGATTGCCACTCGAGCACTGAGCAGTACGGTGCAGACTACTGAATCAATGTGACAATGGAAAATATCAATCGCTGTACCTTACGCAATATTTGCTCAAGAATCCACCCTCCAAAACTACATTCAAACTCAGCAAACTCAACACAGAGTTCCAAAAAGTGTCGGTGGAGTGGAAGCGACATCATAATTTTGACGTGTTTGATGGATTTGCTGAGTTACTCCACTTAACAACCAAAGAAGTGAGGTTTGCTCAGGAGCATGCATGGGGTAGCTAACATGGATAGCAAAAAAACACTTCATTACGATCGACTGCAACTTTTATCCCCAAAAAAACTCTCCCACAATGACACATGCATACTGTAAAGTGTTGAGCCAACAGTCGTGGTTGCGGAAGATAGCGTTAGTAGGTCATCAGAGGAAAGTCAAGTAGGACCTCTTGTAAAAAAAAATACATAAAGATACAAAACTTACCCATGATTTTACATTTATGTTTACCATCTGCTTCGAATATTCCACCGCATTTACATTCAAAATCAGTGGCAGAGATAATTTCACAGGAGCTATTACTTCCCGAAATAGCAACTTTGCAGTCGTCTTCTTGCTCACTGTTACAAACTAAAAAAAAAAAACATAATTCACCTCGAAAGTAAATTCTTATCTATAACTGTTTTTTTGTTTTTTTGGAAAAAGAAATAACCAAAGCTAATGTATTACGTGCCGGGATGAAACAAATTGCCAAATCAATAGTTTTCAAACTAGACCAAATAGCCAAGTCCAGCATGATGGAATGTCCATCATGGAATGTCCATACATTGGCAACCATACAGTACATTCATGGCTTTCCAAATTGCTTACATAAACATGATAGTTTGAATTTCACCTCGTTAGTATTTGAAAGGTCTCTGTTTTTAAGATATCGTTTCAACGGGTATATCCCGCTTGCTATCATGGTGGAAGGTAGAGGAGTTGGGGTGTGATCGACCTAGCTTTAGCTTTTGCCGCGCACCCAGTCGTTGCCATGAGAGAGCCGTAAGAGAGAGGGACCTAGAGGGGCATTATACACTGCCTCCTTTGTTTTACCAGGAAGATCGATTATACTCTGGGACCTTCTCGTTACATGCTTGCGCAATTTGCCGATCTACGATTAAAACAGATGCCAACTGCTAGTTGAATTAAAATGCAGCTTTTGACTTTTATATATACCAGCAGGAGACCCCTACATATTGGTCGTAATTTTCGTGTTTTAACAGCACACTCGATAATTTTATCGATAAGTTTCTTCGGCGATCTACTGAAATATATAATTAAAATTTTAGACTTTTTAGACTTTTAGACTTTTAGGTTTTCGATCTCACGGTAATAAATAGAAAACAATTAAAAACTAGTACATGCAGACACACACAGCGTCATCACTCCGACGATTTACGCAATGCATGGTTTACACGACACGTTTAATGGGAGGAAGTCGCCGACGCAGTATTGTCTCTCCTCGTTGTAGACAAATAATTTTGTGAACTGATATACAGGAATTCTAATAAAACGTACGGTTTCGTTATAAATATTAATAAACACAAAGCATGTTTAGTTCTTTTGTGAATATGAATTTTGAATTAGGATATATGCTAATAAAACAGATCTCTAGTGTTTGCAGATAATACAGCTAAAAATGCTTATGCACTCAATCTGTACCCAGACTAACGGCCAGTTGTAGAATGACTGCTAAGCATGAACTCGTGCATAGTTTCTGCGTAAGGTTGCAACATGTCGGTAAAGTCGTACTTTAGGCTAAAGTCGCACGTCACGTTTCGACTTTATAACCGGTATTGTAAAGCAAGCTCTAGAGCAAGCTTTAACGTAAAGTCGCTTGTGGGTTAGGTTAGGTTAGGTTGTCTTCGCAACTGTTTCGGGACCGACTTTACCACCTCTGCAACTTAAATAATAAATTGGGACTATAAGATTTAGTTAAAGTCTGGCTTTAGCCTTAAGCAATAGCAGTTGTTCAGCAATTGGGGGTTAAACTAACTCATGCTAGTTAATTAGAAATCATATCCCTTGGGATATGCGGTCGGGATATGCGGTCGGGATATGCGCTCGGGACATAATTGCAAAATAATTAGTATTCGTTAGTTTTAGTACCAGGTTACAGGCTCCGTGCTAAAACAATAGCCGTATTAACGACAAAAGCTCTAAGGCTATTACTACTAAGAATATCTCGCTTCCTATCTTGGCTGAAGGTAGAACAACTGGGGTGTTTCAGCTGGCACCACCCCACTAGGTGATAACACCTTACCTCCACCTAAATACCCCGCTAGATCGATAACACACCAGGACCTTTTCGTTGTAAGCATGCAGAATTTGCTTTGCTACGCCTACTTCTTCTACTACTACTACTACTACTACTACTGGTTAATGACTGTGGTTTTGACTCGTACACATAACATGTGGCTGTAGCGACTACCTAGTCACAACCGGTATTTTGTACACTTCTGCCACTTGTACACTTCACAACGAAAATATTGAGGCGTACACCTTTATCACGCAAAGCAACATCGTTTTCTATTATACAGGGTGGTCTCAAAGTCCGTTTCACCTCACCAAAAGCCCTACTGAAGTGGAATTAAGCAACTGACACGTAGGACTTTGTTTTGTCCCTAATATGGGGGCCACACACTCAGCTTACGTTGGGGTTCCCTGCCCCCCCCCCCCCCTCAACCCCCAGATATAAAATTTAACTTTCTTCCCGTGAGAAATGGACGTTTGGTTCCAATTGGAAAAATATGCATAATGTCCAAACAACGTGATAGCCGAAAACGGCATGCTAATTGAATAAACGGGATGCGTTTTATTACGCCCACATGAGTGCTTTCCTGTACGGTGCAGGAAATTGTCTGGTGCACCCTTCAAATGTATTAAAGCACCGAGATTACACACCTGACACACAGAACCAAAGTTTGTTCCTAAAATGGGACCCAATGCATGAGCTTGCATTCGGGCGCCCTGCCCCCCCCCCCCCCCCAGTTATAAAACTTATTTTTGTTCCTGTCAGAAATAGACGTTTGCTTCCAGTTAGGAAATTATGCGCATGACCCAGCCAACCTAATCGCCCAAAACGGCATGCTAATAAGATAAACAAGATGTATTTTATTATATCTTCAATGTAGCACCCACGCCCTCATGCGGGCTTACCTGCACGATATGGGAAATTGTCCGGTGAGTCCGGTTCGGGTGCACTCACCAAAGGTTCTAGCACTGAGAATTACACACCTGACACATAGGACGAATGTTTGTCCCTAGAAAATTGGGGGGGGGGGGCATGCATCACCTAACATTGGGGCACCCTGCCCCCCTCAACCCCCTAGTTACCAAGTTATTTCTGCTCCTTACAATAAACATGACTACCTGGGTTGGGAGTTGATTCCTGACACCTCCCATAAATTAAAGAGCGCAGGCATTATCACCTACGCCTTTTCGTCAACGAGGGTCGGGAGGAAAGGGGGTAAAAATAGCTTATTTCTTGAGACGTATTCCTTACTTGAGACGCATTGCTTGACTTTCCTACGAGTTGTGATTTTTTCTGTTTAGTTTATGGAACACAGATAAATTTATATCTGCGGTTGAGGGGGGCCTGGCACCCCAATGCAAGTTCGTGCAGTACACCCCCCCCCTCCCACTCTTAGGGACAACCTTGGTCCTATTTGTCAGGTGTGTATTCTCAGTGCTGTAGAACCTTTGATGGGTGCACCGTACGATTTCTTGCACCGTGCAGGGAAGCCCCATGTGGGCGTGGGGGCTACATTGAAGATGTAATAAAACGCATCCCGTTTACCCAATTAGCATGCTGTTTTCGGCTATCACGTTGTTTGGGCCATGCGCTTTTCCCCCCAATTGGAGCCAAACGTCTATTTCTCAAAAAAACTTAAATTTTATGTATGGTGGTTGAGGGGAGCAGGGCGCCCCAACACAAGCTAAGTGGGTGGCCTCCATCTTAGGGACAAAATGCCTATGAGTCACTTGCCTAATTCCAATTTTGTAGGACTTTTGGACCACCCTGTATAATCTAAAGATAGTAACCATCACAATTTATTGCCACTTAAAAATGTGTTAGCTTTAGGCCTTTAGATTTTAGGTGCATTTGACAGATTGTTAGTCTATTATTTTTACCTGCTGTTTTAATTTCGAGAGTAGCAGCTGACGGAGAATTGGGTCGGAGAGTAAAACGATTCATTCCTGCAACACGGTGTCGAGATTGTTTGAAATGAAGCTAGTGTTCGTCATTAACGAAATTCTTTTGGTTTTTTTTGCGGTTGTGTGTCTTCCTGTACTGGTTAGATGTGATGATCAAAATGTGATTATACATCGAGTTACGACGAGAAAGCCTATTAGCTATAGTGAAGCAACAATGTTTTTTAAAGTTTTCTTGACTAGCACTGAAAAGGCAATATACGGACATACGGACAAAGTCGTTGTTATAGTCTTCCCAGCTAAAAGTAGGACAACTAGGCATTTTCAGTGAGGTTTTCGTATATTAACATCACCCTTTACAATTTTTTAGGCAGGTAACTTATAATTTTTTCTTTGATGAGCTATTGCCGTAAATTATTTTAATTTTTAACAAATTAGTCTTATCTCATGGCAACTGTAAGCAAACGACTCAAATCTAGTAAGTGCAGACAAACGGAGTTCTCTCTCCTGGCAGATTTGAGCAATGTATGGTTGTTGCATGCGGTCAAGTCTTCCTTATATATTATAAGGCTTGGCATTAGAAATTCGACGCGTCGTCTACTTAGCCTCCGATTCTGCCACCAATCGTGCTGCGAACACTTCAAAAAAGAAAAGCTGTAGCGTGCGGACTGACCTGTGAAAGGTACTTGTGACGCGTGATTCACAGATTTAAACTGAAAACACTGCATTGACACCAAATTATTAAAGTTTAACAACAATGGCTTCTTGCTATGTACGTCTTTGTCCACTCAACATCAAAACAAAGCCTCAGAGGTTTAATTCCAGTTGACAGCTATCGACAACAGCTTAACTTACCCATCTTTCTACATCCTCTTACACCAGCTTGTTCGTATACTCCTCCACATTTACATTCAAAATTATTTACTGTCCTTTTACAAGAATTGTCTCCTTTGGATTCTACAACTCTGCAAGCTTCTTCTTGTTTCTTAGAACAGTCTGCATGAGAACAAAGCTAACTATTTGATCAATCTATGAAGATAAAATGAAAACTAGAACTAAATAATCGACATAACTCTCATCTCAGTTTCCTAGTTAAATGAAACCAACCTGCAAAAACACATTTCCTAGAACCTTTTAGCCGGAAATTGCCTTTGCAGTCGCATTTAAAATCGTTTCCCTCTTTCACACTGCACTTGTTTTTACTTCCTGTTTTGGTTGTTTGACATTCTTCATTCTGTTCATCAGTGCATTTTTCTGTAATTAAAAAAAAAGAGTCTTCTTTCCGTTAAAACTCAAAAAATGGCTGAATAAATTTAGGTGAAAAGGGAAAGACATCTCAACTGCTAAAATAATTTCGGAAAAGGAAGGCACAATTTTGCTAGAACGTTTCTAGGATGTTGTGCATGCCACAATCAAAATCTACACGAGCACAGTTCTCGGCCTTTTCTTCCATAATGCACAGGGAAGAGCAGTAAGAACATTGGGCATATGAGGCAATTATACTAAACATTCAGCCTCCTAGATTTTGGCCTAGATAACTAACGTGAAGAAGGAAACTAAACTGCAAAGTGTATCAGAACTTGTATGGTAATTGATGTCTAGACAAGGTGCGTTAGCCAACCGGCAATGAGAAAAGCCAGACACACGCTAGTGTGTCGCGCCAAGTTAGGCAACAAACATCACACAAATTTCACATTAATTCAATTGTCGAGGTTGTACGCCATAGCGTCAGTGTCTTATATTCTGAAGCATAGTTGGGCACATTTCAGGTGCCTTGGGAAAAACAATAATGCCATACAAAAGCTTACATTGTGTTGAAATTTAGAGCAATGGGCCACCTGACAAAAAATTAATTCGTGTAGGAATGCCAGCTAAGCTGCTCAATGCATAATCTGACGCTCAATAACGTTGAAATGCTGTAGTCCGCTCATCCCCATGTTAAATCCCATAGGGTGATTATTCATCGCTACCGAGATAACGGGTAGGCTACTGGCTTTGAAATTGGACGACTGGGTGCAGAACAATGCGAACTGCGTACCTCTTTATTGTTTGGAGCCTGGGGGCATAACGGGGATAACGTGGGAGGGCGCGTAAGTACGAAAATATTGTTATAACCATTGTTAGTATTGCCGGCATCGTCTCTCATTGGACGACCAAAGTTCGGACAATGAGAACGAGTATACTGACGTGCGTGCCTAGACACACACTAGTGTATTACGATAAATCTAAACAGCGTTGCAAAGAAATTGTACTAACGTACAATTCACGAAAAATAAACCAACTCTAAAAACAAAGCAAAATAAACAAAGCCAAAAACTGGTAAAGAGGCCACCAAGTTGAGAGTGGTTCGGCCCATCACAGGAGTGATATCAACACACCAAAACTAACGAAATAAAACAAATTACAACAAAATTACAACCAAAAACCTATAAAGAGGTGACTAAGTTGAGAATGGTTTGGCCTCTAGGCGAAAGGTAGTAGCAAATTTTAAAAACCAGTTTCTTGTTGACGTGGCACTTTATTACACGTCTGCGCGGTAGTGGAGTTGTGTCAATACACAATTTAAATAAAAGGAGTGATATCATATCAAAAACCAAAACTGGCAAAAGGGGCTGCCAAGTTCCGAATGGTTCGGCCCTTCAAAGGAGTGATATCAACACACTAAAACATTCAACAACTTAATCGCACCAAATAATACTTTGGACGTTATAATTGAAAACTTGAACATTGCTACCAAAAGTAGCAATGTTCTAGGTTTCATTTAACCTTCGAATTATTAAGCGGTGCAAGTAACTTGGCAAATGTTTTGGTGTGTTGATATCACCACTTTAACGGTCCTAACAATTTGGAACTTGGCGGCCCCTTTTACCAGTTTTAGTTTTTGATATGGTAAACGTTAATCTGTTAAAGTTAAACTTACGAAGAGAGAATTAAAAAACTTGCCCTTACACCCCTTGTTTAATGCAAAAATAATGGACGTGCTGCAGATTTTTTTAAACGTGACTACTATGACTAGGCTAACGTGAAGATGGAAACAAACTGCAAAATGTATCAGAACCAGTTTGGCAATGATGTCAAAAAAATTGCGTTAGCCTACCTGCAAAGAGAAAATTAAACTAATGAAGGGAGAATTACGAAACTTAACTTACAACCCTTGTTGAGTGCAAAAATATGGGATGTGCTGCAGATTTTTTTTAAACGTAAATACCATGATTAACGCGAAGAAGGAAACAAAACTGCAAAATGTATCAGAACTAGTTTGGCTATTGATGTCTAGAAAAACTGCGTTAGCCACCCGCAAAGAGAGTATTAAACTTAGGAATAGAGGATGATTACCTTACTACCTTGTTGACTGCAAAAATAGGGTAGACGGGCTACAGATTTTTTTTAAAACGTAAATACCATGATTAACGTGAAGAAGGAAACAAAACTGCGAAATGTATCAGAACTAGTTTGGCTATTGTTGTTTAGAAAAACTGCGTTAGCCTACCCGCAATGAGAGTATTAAACTTAGGAATAAAGGATGATTACCTTGCTACCCTTGTTGAGTGCAAAAATAGGGTAGACGGGCTACAGATTTTTTTTTAAAACGTAAATACCATGATTAACGTGAAGAAGGAAACAAAACTGCAAAATGTATCAGAACTAGTTTGGCTATTGATGTCTAGAAAAACTGCGTTAGCCTACCCGCAAAGAGAGTATTAAACTGAGGAATAGAGGATGATTACCTCACTACCCTTGTTGAGTGCAAAAATAGGGTAAACGTGCTGCAGATTTTTTTTAAACGTAAATACCAAGATTGGGTTGATCTCTTTCACACTGTCTCATCTTTTGAGCTATAGCCCACAGCTGTAAATTGTGAAAGATCATTGCAATATTTGGTGTTACGAAGCATTTCTTTGCTTGTCGTGAGTGTACAGCATGCCTGGAAAAAACTTCCTTGTCATGTTGTTGGAGTTCCCGGCTATAATTCGTAGATAGAGTGGTGCAAAAATCCGGAGAGGCCAACTGCTATTCCAAATTTACTAAGAGTAGAACCAGGAAAATGTATATTCATATATACCATATGTCGGCGGACATGTAATGATGCTAGTTTAAATGACCTTGATATGGCACTTCAAGGTCACCACGATGCTAAATTTTGAACTACACGTAGTAGTAGAATAGTGGTGTAAATTGGAAAGTTATAGAGAACTGTAAGCCAATGCCAAAGCAAAAAAATAGAATGAAAATCGGACCATTGGGGTAGGAGTTATCCTTCATACGAGTTAGGCTTAATAGCTTCACTGCAAGTTTTCATGATGTCCAGCTGAGAAGGCAAAGTACCGATCGAAAGTATAGCAGCAGTACGGGATACAGAAAGAGGTTTTTCCCCCTTACCTAACCAGAAACGTATGGTGAGTGTTCAACAAAATTGGAACGTGGTTTCCTGAAGCATGTATATGCTCGGTGACACATGTGGGGATTGGAAAGATTTATTGCATGTTATGAGGAAGTGAACACGCAACACTCATATGGACAAATTAGACAAATACTCTCCCTCCACCAATACATGCTTGACACGACTATAATGAAACTCATCAACTTAAATAATTCCCTTTGTTTTAAATAAAACAACCTTTCCTAAAGCCAATAATCTGTCTTGTCTATCCCCTCCCCACTCAAGGAAACATTTCAGCCCCCCCCCCCCCGCCCAATTGTAACTGAACGTATGCATACTACAGGAAACCACTTTCCAAATTTATGGGAAATGCACCGACGTTTTTGGATAGGTTAAGAAAACCTATTTCTGTATCCCGTACTGCTGCGATACTTTTGTTTGGTACGGCGCTTTCTTTACTGGACATCTTGAACACGTGCAATGACGCTATTAAGACTAACTTGTTTGAAGGATAACTCCTACACTAATGGTCCGAATTTCAGTCGGGTTCTACTATTACACCACTGTTACACCACTATTCTAAGACGTGTAGTTGACAATTTAGCATGGTGATGACCTTGAAGGATCAAGGTCATTTAAACTAGCATCATTACATGTCCCACCCATAGCATACGTATGTACATTTTCTTGGTTCTCCTCATAGTAGATTAGGAATGGTAGTAGGCTTCTCCAGACTCCTATAACCCGTATATGAAGAATTTTATGCGGCAGAGTTATGCAGTAATGTCATTTTTTTCACTTTCTTTGGATCTAATCGAGGTCCTGCGTCACCTTATCTACTAGGAAGGAATTCCATTTGGACCTTTTGAAAAGTTTCAAGGCCATAAATTTTAGGCATATAACACAGTTTCAAATTTTTTTAATTCAAAATTTTCTTACCGTTACGTATTTGGCAGTTGTGTTGCCCATCCGTTGTGTATATTCCTTTACATTCACATTTAAAGTCCTTGTTTGCTTTTTTACATTGGTTTTGGCGTTTAGATTCCTTCACTTTGCAACCTCTTTCTTCTGCAGCAGTACACTTTTCAACTTCTGTACAGTAATGGAATTAATAAATTAGAAAACATTTAAACAAGTGCTGTTGTAAATAAAATACTTTAGATTCGCGTGAAAGGGCAAAACTTGGAGGGAAAATTTTCCGAACATCATAAAAGTATTTTACAAGATTAATGTGAACAGGTAGTTCACATTCAGGCATTTTATTAAAACTGCAATGTTATGTCCTTCACATGGGTGCCATTTCTATGCTAAAAACATACAACATTTCTGGTCACTTCACTAAAAAGATTTGCTGATTATGTGGTGTCGGTCCATGATTCCTTTAACTTATCTGCATTTCGCTGTCTCCTCATCCTGATTATTACTGTAGTGTTAATATTTAAAACTTAACCCTATAGTGTGAAAGGGCAAAACTTGGGGCCAAAATTTCCAAACATCACGAAAGTATTCTACAAGATGGTTGTGAAGAGGTAGTTCACATTGAGGCATATTAGCAAACCTGCAATGTTAGTTCTTTCACATTGGTGCTGACTCTACTACACACGTTTAACATTTATGGTCACTTCACTATGAAGACATGCTAATTATGTAGTGTTGGTCCATGATTCCTGTAAAAATATCTGCATATCGCTCTCTCTTCAGCCTGATTATTATTATAGTGTTGATAATGTTTAAAATTTGGCCCTACACACTTGTTTCATTTGTGCAACGACCTAATTTTGAAAATCCTCATATGTTACTCACTCAACGATACCAAAATTAAAAAGTTTAATTTAGCAATCACAAAAGACCAAGAGCAATTTCAATTATTTTCGAAAATCTCCCTTTGTGAGAGATGTAAGAGAATCTTTTTGTCTCGACATTGTAACCGGTTTCCTCGACTGCAAGTTTGAAATTCTGTATAATAATTTAGTTCTTTTTTTTTTTAAAGTAGTAAGTAAGTTTATTTATCCACCACAGGTTACAAAATAAGCACAAAACCAAACACTCATTCCACAAGTGCTAATGCTCGCATGTGGTTTGAGAACAGCAGACAAAGAAAAACAATTGAAACTAGCACTTTTGCACACAGAATCAGAGGTCAGGCACCAAAAGAACAACAACAAAACACATCGAAATAAAATAAAAAAGTGCATCGGTAAATATATAAATACGCAACACATTTATGAAAAGGGAGATAAAAGCAGAATACAAAGAGGAGTGAAATAAATAAATAAATCTCAAAGAAAACACGAGTAAAGCAAAAACAAACAATTTATAGTCAATATTGTTCAAGTGTTGTCCGGCATCCCGGTAATTTCTTATGACGATTCTTGGTCATGTATCAATTCATCGCTGTGTGCAGCTAAGTGTAATATATTGAAGACAACACAATATTTTGTCGTGAGGACTTCAGTCATATATATATATATATGATAAAAGTGTCACAAGCTAAAGGGTTAACAATGAAGAAAATCAGCACAGTGAGAAGTTGTATTTGCTTGTATTCTTGAAAAAAAAATGTATTTTGAATTCTCGTTGCGCCTGTCCATGATGCTGAATGTATGCTTTGTTAACTCTTTACTTTACAATTCAAACAATCAATTATAAAGTACAGAGCGTATGGATGGGGGTGCCACAGTATGACTGTGGGCCCTGGTGTTTAGCAGCACTATCCTAGCCAGAGCTGACATGTTCATCTAGCTTTGTAAGACACTGGGCCTTGGTTGTTCCAGGTGGCCAAATAAAGGCCAACAGTGGTTCGAAGATTACCAACAAGTCGTTCAATTATGTAACGATATTAAATAACACCATTTGTAGAACTGTACGAAACTGTATTGTAAACAATATATGCTTGGAGTGCTGGCGGTGCTATAGTGTTGAGTTGTGCTGAGCAACTTTAGTGAGGATATTTGCTGAAGTCAAACCTGTCACTACATTCCTTTCCTCTGTCCCTAGTAGAGGCTAGGACTTTATTAGGACTTTAGGACTTTATTCGAGAATTTTTGTTTTCTTTCCGCAAGACGACCATCATGCTAGACTTAAACTGAAAAGACCAGAGCATACCTTCTGGTTCAATAATTATAAAGATCGAAGGTTTTTTGAATGGTCGCTGACAAACAAACCACAGATCTTTACAGTACATCTCCTTTAGAGGACCCTGTTTGTTTTATGACCTTACTAAGGAAATTATGTAACCTTCGTCAATCGTCAGGCTTTTACGGAAACCCGAAGCCACTTCTTCGCAGGATTTGGGAATAGTTATGCCCGTATTAGAGGAATGACGTTACTTTCGTGAATCGTCGGAATTTTACAGAAACACGAAGATGTTTCTCGGTTAGGATAAGTTTAATTTGGCCTATCAGCAACATAAAAATGAGGTTAGACCTAATACGAAATACCAATGCCGAAGCAAACGAAATTACACGTTCGTTGTCGAAAAGCGATGGGGGGATAGTATCGCTACGCCATATAAGAGTAAACATCATAAACCAAACATAAACCAAACATCATACCTAAAACTAAACACTGTAAATCAAAATTACTTCGTAAATCGAAATCGAAACTGTGCTTCTACGATATTCATAATTTGTGCATTTTAGCACTAAAGCTCTTTCCCAACAAATTACCCTCAACCTTTGGTCTCGGGAAATTAAATCTGGAAAGGAGTTTCGTGTTAAAACACACACATGATCGATTTCATAGAAGCACTCGTGATATTACAGCCGAAAATTCCCCTTAACCCTCGCCTAGGTATCAGAGTAATATGACCTTTCACTACGACATTGTACAGTCGTAGGTTACGCCAGTTCAGTCATTTAGCATATAGAGGGCGAGCAGAATCCCCGCTCTTTAAAATCCCAGTCACATCGTCAGTCGCACCACAGTATTTTCCTCGATAATAATCGTAACACCAGGGCAGTTATTCACCCAATTTCATAGAGATAATGCTCGTGTAGTATACCTTGCTTATTCGTATACATCATAGATGCCAATGGTTTTCTATTATTTCTAATTAGTGCGCTTATTATAGTGCTTATCGTTACCTGTAGGCACACATTTCTTTTTGCCCATATGATGGTAGTTTGCACTGCATCTGCACTCAAAATCATCCTCTCCTCTTTTTATGCACGAATTAGAACTTCCAGGATCATTCGTCTTGCATTCCGCTTTCTGTTCCAGAGTACAACCTGGAAAAAAATAGTTGCATTTAAAATAATTCACGCTATAATCGCAGGGGAATATAGTAGCAACGGGCCTGACACTAAACCTTTACACAATTTGAACATTTAAATATATTTATTACTCATTGTGGTTAGCTGACATCTGGTAAAATATTGAAGTACGTAAATAATAATAATAAGTTTGCCCCCAAGAGGGGGAAGGACACAGAAGGGCATGCCTCTTACACTGGTCCTAAGAGTTAGTAAGTTCGTTTCAGAAACTTGTTCAAAGGGCAAAGAGACAGACGTCGTTTAAAAGTTGGTACGGATGGCGCTGACGCAACTTGCTCAGGGAGGGAGTTCCACACGCCGACGACGCGAACAGCGGAAGAAGATCTCCTACGCGACGTGGAGAACTTATGCAGAGAAAATTTTAAAGAGTGTCTGCGAGTCGTAGTTGGGGCCGCTAAATCGAAAAAAGGAAGGTCGACCGGAAGAAAGCCCTTCAAATTCTGAAATGCCAAAATAAGGTCAGCCCGAAGGTGACGCAGCTCCAGAGGGCCAAGGCCGGAAAGTTTGAGTCGTTCGTCAGCCGGTAGAGACCTCAGGCCAGGCAGTTGTCGGGTGAAAGAACGTTGGACCGACTCCAGGACATCGATATCCTGAAATAAATGGGGGGGACCAAACCGGACTGGCGTACTCTAAAATTGGGCGAACAAAGATGCAAAAAGCACGAGTCTTAACTTCCAGGTTGTTAGAAGTAAAACATTTACGTATTAACGCTAGTCTGCGAAAAGCAAGGGAAGTGATTTTGTTACAGTGTAAAGTGGATTTGAGGTTAGTTGAGAACCAAACCCCAAGATCACAGATATTTGTTAAAACGTTCAGGTTGGCATTTGCCATAGAGTAAAGGAGGCCAGGGTTTTGTTCACCAATATGGAAAGTACAGCATTTACGCAGGGAGAGAGGCAGTTGCCAAAAAATAGACCAGTTATAGATATAGTTGATATCTTCAAATAAATGAAAGCCATCGGTTAAATTTACAATAGGGGAACCCGCTTTAAGGTCATCAGCAAATTTATAGTGGAAACGGTTATCAGATGTATGGTTAAAGGAAAGATCGTTTAAGAATATGACAAAAAGGATTGGACCAAGAACAGAGGCCTGGGGAACACCACTAGAAAGCTTCCCCCATGAGGAATAAGAATCACCAATTTTAACACGTTGTGAACGGTTTGACAGAAAAGCGCAAATCCAGGTTAGCAGTTTGCCACTAACGCCAATATTAACCAGTTTTACTAATAATTTAGAATGAGTAACAGATTCGAAAGCCTTACAGAAATCGAAATATATTGTATCAAATGCGATACCAATATTCCAATGCAGAGGACCAACGGTCCAAGCACAGAAGTAATTGGTGTGTGTAGTCGAACATCCTG
>JAHWFP010037530.1:0-13569 GCA_023313725.1 Lithobius niger
GTGGTCTATTTACAGGCGTATTCCAGAAATCCACTCAAGTGTGAGTGGGGCTAAAGGTGAGTGTAAGGGTCAAAATGAATCTATCGAAATACCCTCAGATTCAAGGACACTCACATTCGCTTCTGTGGCTGCACTAAAATTGTTGACCCTTAGCTTAGATGTTTGCACTCACATTCGCCCTCTCACACTCACACTTGAGTGGATTTCTGGAATAAGGCTGTTAGTGGTAATTAATACCTTACGGATTAATAGTTGTGAACTGTTTTGTTCAAGTAACGATGGTTTAAAGTACGTATTTTCTTCGTGAAGAGTGGGCAAAAATCCGTTATGGTCACGGCTCCCAAATTAATCTAATCTAATCTGTAACCTATCTACTTTACGATCGTCTTTGGTTCTTCCATTTAAATAAGACTCAGCACGCAAGAGAAGTATACTCCTCTTAATAGACTTAGTTGTGGCAGCATTTTTAGGAAGTTAGGTGCGGGCCTACATTAAAGATAGCAAGCCCTTTCCATTGGTGGCAGCGGTGGAATGCCTACCTTAACAGTGTCTGCGGGTGTTAGCAGAATCCTTACAACATTTAAAATAGCCAGTTAAGTACAGGAGATCGACAATTTTTTCTGGGAACTGACCAGTAAAGTGGGAAAGGCTACTGTAAAACTGATGAATTTTAGTCGATTTTTGTTTTTTAGATTCGTTTCTGCCAGAAAGTAAAATGATTTTTTTGTTTAAGAATTATCCCATTCCCTATTTTTTCTTCCTCAAGTCTGGGAAGATCCCATCTTTTTTGGGGTCCCGGTTCCTGACTGGGCAGTGGATAAGATTAAGTCTTGGCTACGGCCCTGTCATTGTTTATTTGCGTGACTCATTATTCAACGTGAAGTCCACGCCACTAGAATTAATGCGCACCAAAAACGATTCCTGGAGTGACCTGTTTGGGGTTTAACCCAAGAAAGACACACACACGGGTGTTGGGTTGAGTAACAGGCAGCTCCCACTGGAGGGTGAGCCAAGATTTATACATATACAGGTTACAGTTGCATTGATGCACCACCAGGGAGTGACGCATAATTAGACAAAACAGTGGATATATGCAAGGTGCACCACGTATGCTACACTCACCCTTGATGCTTTCCAGCAGGACACACGAAAGTAACAACCAAACGTTATGTACACTATGCATAACTCAGGCAAAGAACACTATTGTGTGTGTGGCGTATCTTGAGTCCTGGAAGTATTTTGTGAGCAGCTACATCTTCCTGGAAGGGTCGGCTTTCATCGACGGCCGCCATTGTGTTCGTAACCATCTTGGATATCAACAAGGCACTCTGCTGCCAAAAACGTACAATCGATTATCTGTGTTCGTTCCACGGCGAACTCAAGCTAGGCCGCGCACACTTTATGTACATTATACACATTATAATACACAATATACACATTATTTACAACAAACGTTACTTTCTTTGTGCCCGTTTGTTATTTTCCTCTTTAATTCATTTATGTTATATTCATTTCCCTAATGTATCATGTACCAATATTTATCCCCGCAAATAATTCAAAATTAATTCAAGTTTTAAATATATCTTTTTCTCCGTTACCCTGCCACAAAACACAGGTACGTCGAACAAGTAGATAACCCTCTTTTTTTTTTTTTTTTACAAAACATACATACAAAAGCAACCTAAGTTTGGAAAAAATCGGCTGACCTCTTCTCTGCTGTACTTGACCCCATCAAACCACCAAAAATAACTATTTATTTCGTACGTGATGATTTTTGAAGGAATAGCCTTCCCCCCCCCCAAAGTGGGTTTTCTGTTTAGATGGTACAATGTACGGTCCTAACTACCTAACGAGCAGCTAGCTACCGTAGCGGGGTTATGCACCCCATTCAACACACGTGAGTTCAGTAACAACACCAGGTTGCAGTAACAGAGAATGAGCGTGTGCTTCCTGTAAGCACACCCCTTCATTAGATCAACAGGCGGATAAGATACTATATACAATAGAGCGCCGCGAGGGGCGTACAAATAGA
This sequence comes from Lithobius niger, assembly GCA_023313725.1. Classification (NCBI taxonomy): domain Eukaryota; kingdom Metazoa; phylum Arthropoda; class Chilopoda; order Lithobiomorpha; family Lithobiidae; genus Lithobius; species Lithobius niger. Next base: position 2,033 of record JAHWFP010037530.1, read on the forward strand.
CATGACGGACTGGCCTCCATTACGGAGGCAAAACCTCGAACACTCCAGATGGGTGGTTCATTTTGTCGACTTAGGGCCAAACTAAAGGTAAGTGTCAAGAATGGCTGTGGTTGTGAGCAATTAAGGGCTCTCCTGGTTGGTCAGTACATGTAAAGGTCTACTGCATGCCCCACATCATAAGGGTAACATCACAAAGCGGATGATATTGGTCCCTTTGACCTTGGATGACTTTCAATATGCCAGTAACATAAATACTTCAAATTTGAAAAAAAGAATAAAGGTTCTGACTGACTTGATCACGTGAAGTCGTTCAACACGCCCGTCATGATAGGAGTAAATGGTCAGAATATCATTGTCCATCTCTTCGGCGTGCCTGTCATTCAGTACATCATGTAAATCGAAGTCCATTTAGGAAATTATACCACAAATTCAAAAATAGCCCAGTCAGCATAAATACTGTAAAATTATACAAAATTAAAGGTATTCAACTCGGCCATGTGATGATATTCAGTAAGACTGCTATTATTGGATAGACGACCATCTTCTCCTAAAATCCTCTCCTACATCTCCTCACGAAGATATGACCTTCGGTAAGTCCAGTAAATCGATATAAATTTAATGAAATTGTACTGTAAATAATACAGATGCTGACTGGACAGTCATATTATGATGTCATCTGAGATGTCAGCTCCTGGAGGGCCACAATGACAGAAGTCATCCCTTCGACCATTTTGACAACATTCACAATAGTAGCCTATGGGTGACATTCATTTGGTGACTTAATTCAAGATGGCAGCCTCGTATGAGCCCGGCCACGGTGACTGATGTTATTCAAAATGGTTACCTCAGTCGATACAGCGCCATCTTATTTTCATGATGTCATATAAAATGGTAATCTCCTATCGACAAAGCTATCTTGTTTTCATGTCATCCAAGATGGCAGCCCCCATTTGGGGTGGCCATCAAAATATCCTTTTGTGCATTTTGCGAAATAGACATTTCCTCTACTGTAGCAGAAAAGAGTCAAGCAAAGAAAGGAGCAAACCCGGGATTCCAACAGGGAAACATCTGATTGTGTAAGGGGTATTGTTCAGAATATGGAAGAATATATACTGCAGCTGCTGAACCAGCTTGATATTATTCTCTCACACAGTCCTTGGCAGCACTCACATATCACATTGTCAGGTTTCTAGACTGAGTTTTGGCCTTGCCCAGCCGCCGGATATGTACGAGTATTCAGATCCATAATACCTGTAGGTATTAAAAACTGTACATGCAGATCTTCATGTCCGTTACACGTAGCAAATTTTCAGAACTGCAGATCACCAGATCTCATAGTTATGTGCATATTCTGTGCCAGTTGATAGGAAAATTCAGACCTCTCAGGTGCCGAAGTATTTAGAGCTGCTACACACATATGCAAGTATTTACATCCGTTAGATACACAATCATATAGTGTTAGATTTAGAAACGATACTGGACTTGGATATTGAGGTGTCCAAGGCATGTTCCCAAACACTGGTACCAAATAAAAGAAAACTTCCAACTTAGTTGCTGATTTTTCATAGGGATTTTTCATAGGGCTTTTCCAAAGGGCTTCTTCATAGGGCTTTTCAAAATTGAGCAATGTGAAAAATTGTGAGAAACAATAAGAAAAAATTGGTACAGTCTAAAAATGATGTATACCTTGATTCTGGTTTCCCAAGAATTAAGGAGCTGTAATTTTCTTGGCTTATGCCAAAAACCAGCAATGGTTAGATACGCAATCAGGTCCATTAGAGATGAAAGGATTAGATCAGAAACCATCAGATACACGATTACAACTTTAAAGAGACCCTTATTTCCCCTTTAAATATCACATGGCTTCCAAGTGAAGGATAGATCTAGTCCTCCAATCTAATTCAATCGGTGGGGAGCAGTTGCTTTCACTTATCCGGGAAACCCAAAGTCCACCGGGTTAACGGGGTTCAGTTTCGATCGTAAAAACTTTTGGCCCCTGCTTAACGGAGCTTTAAGACTGGTCAACGAGTGGGTCAATTTGTTCCTTGAAAGAGAACCCACCATTAAGTGACAGGATGTCCAGTCCACTCCCCCTCATTCCGCGTAATAAATATTTAAATATACGACGTGAATGCCTTTGATGCGGAGCGCTTGGGCACAAGTTAACGATCTGCCTAGGCGTATCCGTGAACGCCGTAAACGGGTGGGATTTTATCTGGTTTATTTTAACTGCTGCTTAATTACACTTGATTTGCATGATAACTACGTCGTTAGGAAATTGGCCGGAGCGTATCGCTGTTAAGTTCAAACTGCTTTACGCTTCGTCTGAATTAAGGTAATGCTGCTGATGCGTGTGTGACTGTTGCATGGAATCAGATTGCAGTGCCTGTCGACTTTGCAGTGTCTCTTCACCTTGCAGTATGTTTGGCTAAAAATTTAAACTTATATGAGCATTATAATCGCCTTTGAATTTACAACAATCAACTTGTACGAGTTGGATTTTGAACAAAAACATCATTATTTTCTAGAAGGCTGTTGCAAGAATTCAAATTACTTCTTACGAAAACGTGTTGGCCTCTGGATTTTCGGTTTTTCCGTGTGGTTTTATACTTTGTAACATTTGTTACGATTTATTGTGGCCCACAACTATTTTTAAGGAATTTCTATTGATTTTAAAACGTTGATAGCTGCATGTTAATTAATTACAACGCTTCAGTAAGAGCATGCGGAATCTTCGTTTGGATGTACATCTATTGGAAGTTACTGTTTGATTGCATACCCGAATATGTAAAAAAAAACGTGAGAAATTACCAGTATTACCAGAAATTACGTTGAGTAATTACCAGTATAAAAATTTGGATGCGACGAACAAGTTCATTATTTTATAACTGAGAAATATACACATCCTGTCAAAATTATTAAAATATGTAGAATTAACTAATTCTACTTGAGGTTACTGGAGCCAATACCATCGTAAAACAGCTGGTCAACATAGCGTGTCTTCTGAACCATGGACAGCAAACCATGGCTGTTTGCTGTGACGTGCATATCACGTGACTGGGCTAGTCCAATCAGACGGCCAAACAGCCGTTGTTCTCGTTCGTCATTGGCTAACTCATGGTGACGTCACGGCAAACAGCCATTCCGCATGGATTACAACAACCTTAGGGGGGGGGGGGGCGTCGACAAAATGGCCGCCGCGAGTGGCCCAGTCCATTTCTTCGAGGTCTGTTCGCGTTTTTTGGCCGTCTACTGCCAAATAGCAGTATCTGACGAAAAGCGTAGTAATTCGCAAACTTAATCGCAGTAATCACCCGTAAAATAAGGTTACACGTCCAAATAAATAACTTTCCGTATTAGCCTCTTTCCACAAAGGTATTAAATTTCTCGACAGCAGCACAGCTTTTCAGTAAATAGCGACATGTTTGTTTATCAAGAATGTGTTTCAAGGAAGAATGGCAGCACCCTCGGTCGAGAGAAAGCGGCAACAAGACAAGTAAATCGCATCAGTGGCGCTTCGGCGGCCATATTGTCCAACCAGTTGCGTATGCTATTTTTTCATCCAAGATCCGGCCAGTACTGTAGTAGAACCCTGTCCGAACTAAGATGGTGAGATAATCAGCTTATTGGCATGTTGTCATCTGCAGCGAGCGATATATCTCAAGGTGAGAATTTTTCTTTTTTGTTCGCAAAACGAGCACCATGCTCGATTTACACTGAAAAAGACATCTCCAGAAGAAGAACAACAACGATAAGGAAGCGTCGTAAAATCGAAACCAGAAATCGAAATGAAGCAAGCAGTCTGCATTAAAGACTGGCCTTGTGAGGATACACAATACACTAGTCTGAGAAAGAAAAAAACGACTACTGCTCCGACTGGGACTCGAACCCAGGACATCCCGTTTACTAGCCGGGCACTCTAACCACTGCGCTACCGGGGCGGGTACTGGCTACAGGCTCCAGCCGAGCTAAGTAGTTGTTCAATATTTCTCAGTGGTGACCTAAAGATCACAAACAAACATATATCCTCACAAGGCCAGTCTTTAATGCAGGCTGCTTGCTTCATTTACATGTGATTCCTTGTGATTTCTTTCTTTATTTACTACTTGCATTATTTCTGGTGTGGAGGCCAAGAAGCAAAGTTGCTTTCCCTCCTTATATGTTTGTTTGTGATCTTTAGGTCACCACTGAGAAAGATTGAACAGCTACTTAGCTCGGCTGGAGCCTGTAGCCAGTTCCCGCCCCGGTAGTGCAGTGGTTAGAGCGCCCGGCTAGTAAACGGGATGTCCTGGGTTCGAGTCCCAGTCGGGGCAGTTGTGTTTTCTTTCTTTCTTTCTCAGACTAGTGTATTGTGTATCCTCACAAGGCCAGTCTTTAATGCAGACTGCTTGCTTCAGTTACCCTTTACCTTGTGATTTCTTTCTTTATACAGAAATCGAAATCGAAACCCTACATCAAACTAGTTCGCAGAATCGTTCCGCGTAGATAAAACACAAATTCTCACACCGAACACCACTTGGCTTTTATGAAATCTTTTAATTTCGGCGTTTAGCGCTCAGCTAATTTCCCTCGACCGGAAATATGGAAAGGAGTTTCCTGCCGAAGCGCACAAATTATCGATTTCCCTTAAGCACTTGAGGTATTAAGGCTGATAATTTTGATCAGATTATTGGGATAACAAAATTTTGTACCGTGCCTGCCCTACTACTAAGGGCCATAAATTTGAGTCGTAAATAAAGTCTTTTTTTTTTACCTCTCTAATAGTTTTTCGAAAGAGTTGATTTTCATCTTGAAGTTCTTTTATCCTTTCCTGCGTGTTATCCTCTTCTGAATTTCTGCGCTTGCGCGTGGAGGGTTGAAAGACAATGCGAACGCGCGAGTCATCTCCCTGAGGATTGCGCTTGAGTTCTATAAGCTGAAAAATAAGAAGAAAGCAAAAAAGTGTTAGGTACAATCAAGTAACAAGGCAACGCACACAGAACTGTGGAAATAAGTAAAAAGATTGCCTAGTCGTGGTCATCGCGGCTCAGTGGTGAGAGAGCTCAGCCAGGTTGCTAGAGGATTGCGGATCTGGTTGAACCTCTGGAAAGGGGACCGTGGCAAAGTCCCCACCAGGAATGCCGGCCAGGGTAGCATGGGAGACTACCATGCTCCTACAGCGGCTATGGGAACTATTCTGGCCAATTCTGGACAATCTTTCGGCCCCTACGATAATCGGAGGTTTCCAGGTTCAGATTCCTGGGTTGGCTCCTTCCTTTACCAGATATTTCTTTTCTCCTAAAAACTCTGGTAATGTTCAAAATTGAGCCGCTTCAGCCATACGAGCCATATTGCTTACGAGCCATATTGCTTCGGCTGACTTACGGCTCAAAGAAATTAATTAAAAAAAAAAGCTAAAGCGCAATGATTATAAATAGAAAGCCAGTAGTTTTTTTGTTTTTTGTTTGTTTACTCTTATAGGCTTTAAAGTGAGACTCCGGCAATGTGATTTGAAGAAGTATTTGCATAGCCCTTTTTTAGACAGTATTTTATGCTGATTTCTGCATTTTTGTGTTTGTGTGTTTTAAAATGGCACACTTTTAATTTTAATTACTTTTTTTTACGTTTAGAAATATTATTTTATTTATTATTCCTTATTTATTATGGATACAGAAAATACCACTTGAAGAACCAAAAGCACTTGTTTACGTGTTAAAATTTCATTAAATGAATGGCAAAAAGCAAGGAAAAAAATTAATTAGTGCAAATTACATTTAAAAAATGATAAAGTAATTTTAAGTTAGAAATAAGCATCCGAGAAGAACAAAATAAAGTAAAATAATTACAGCTACAAATAAAACATATGAGAATATCATTAAAAAGTTAATTAATACGTGGTTAGAAATAACATATGGTTACAAAGCACATGAGAATCAATAATTTTAGAATCAGTACTGAAGTTCTTTCCCGTATTTTTTCGAGTATTTTTTTTTTTAGAAATAAGGAGCTAACTAAGCAAGCATTCATATATTTAGTTACCGAATAACTATTTTTTTTTAATTCTGTTTCACTGTAACAAACTTGGTCAGGAACAATATATTTTGGGCAATTTATTAAAAAGATCGGGTAGAAAAAAGTTACTAAGCGCTTATCATAATTATTTCTGATACGTAGTGTAAATAATTGCAGTGTGTTGTGCATGTTTAACTAAATATTTTATCCAAGTTATTGAAGATAGGAGAAAAGTTCTTCCACAACACAACATAATTTCTTAACATGATTACCTTAATTATACCGTGCTACTTATATAGTTCCTCGGTAGAATATTTGTCGTCATTTTTAAAAAGTATTTTAATAATTTTATTCTGAATTTTTTGAAGTCTTTGTATCCTATAATTTGGGTCAAAACCATAGCTTTCAAACATTATCTCATTATCTCATTTATTAATTCGTGTTACTTTTAGAATTTCAGCTAAACTGTAAACAGTACAGTTGATGGTCAAAGTTGAGAGTTTAACACAGAGACCTTAGGCTGACCCTTACAAACACTAACTATCGCCAGTGTTAATAATAGAAGCAAATCCTTTAATCTTCAGTCTACGTCTTACAGCTAGTGTTTGCTAATTGACATTGCTACATAATAACTATGTTTAAAACAACGTAAACAACCAATCTGGTCGTTTAGAGCTCCATACCCTCTGATCCACTTGACCAATTAGAAAAGGCCTTATGGAAAGGACACATCTACAGAGCAATACCTGTAAAATGAGCCAAGAACCAACTTTATAAGACAAATGGTTTACTTGTAGTGAGGACAGACGAAAGGTTGGCACGACCGAATTCACAATTTTTGGACTTGCAGACAGACCTTGACTAGTCGAGGTTTCATTCCAAAATTTGGTTTAAATATGTTTACTTTTGACGAAGTTATAAACTCTCAAAGTTGGGAGTTTAACAGAGAGATCCTAGGTCGACCCTTACTATCGCTAATGTTAATACTACATGTATAAAGTTAGCAGTTATAAACGGTTACATGTACGTATTGTTACATGTGACTCTGTCCATGCAAAGTCGATAATTGTTTTTATTTTTTTTCCATTTAGTGTGTTTCTAGTGAATATAATTTAGGCATAATGCCCGTCTTTATTTTTAATTAGTTGATCAATGTGGTCTTTGAATCTTTAATGTACGGTGGTGACGTCCTGTAACACATCCCAGTACTAAAAGTGTTGTCGATATGTACGGTTAATCTGAAAACCTACAGACGTAACCGTGGGTTAATTTTGATGACCCACACTTTTTTTGATAACCCACACTTTTTTGATAACCCACACTTTTTCGATAATCTAACACTTTTATGGGGTCTCCACAACCCCTAATCCACCATGACCAACTTTTCATATTAGACTATAGTGTGCGCGGCCTATCTTGAGTCCTGGAAGTATTTTACGAGCGACTACGTCTTCCTGGAGGGGGCGGCTTTAATCGACGGCCGCCATTGTTTTTGTAACCATCTTGGATGTCAACAAGGCACTCTGCTGCCAAAAACGTACAATCGATAATCTGTATTCGTTCTGCGGCGAACTCAAGATAGGCCACACACACTTTACACAACAGTTCAGACAGTTTGCAACAATTGCCAAACCGGCGTAAACAGGAGCATTTGCGACTGGCGACATTCTTCACGGCACCAACGCACGGGACAATTATTGAACTTGGCGGGCGGACCACTAGCATGGTGCTTGATGCTACAACCGTCTATTTTTTTTCGTAATCACCCTGTATTTTTGTATAAAACTATCCAAAAACAGATTTAAAAAAAAAAAAGGAATTGTTGCAAACCTTAGGCACAAATACGAGGCAGAGGGTAGTGGTGGTGCAGAAGATTATAAAAACAGAAATGATGACGAAAGAGGCGTTCGGTTGGTCTGCCAGGATGAAGGAGATGGCTGCCCCGATGACGCACATAATGACGACATTGTACACGCTCATCCCGATGTACTTGGAATCGTTGAGGGCGGGGATGCTCACGTGACGGGTCTCCCACGCAAGGAAACAGCCAATCACCTGCCACAATTAAAAGAAAGAAAAATATTAAGAGGAATTTCTGGAAGAAGGTCCAAAACAAGGTACGAATGGGGAAAATAAAGTGATTAAAGAAAGCGATTAAAAGAAAAATATTAAGAGGACATTCTGAAAAAAAAGGGTCCAAAACAATACACGAATCGAAAATAAAGTGATGCCCGTTTTGTGTTTCTTTAATTATTTAATTAATTTATTTTTTTTTTTTTTCAATACAGAATTTGCTGCTTTGAGAGGAATGATGGAAGGTAGAGGATGACGTACTGCGAACTTCACTCAGCTTTTTAATGCAGCAATGCCATGAAATATTCCTTGGAGGAATCTACAGTTTTGTGATAACTGATTCTTCCCCATTACGCCATAACATTTTCACGACTAAGGAAAAACCCCGTCAACAATACACCACCATGCATAACAATAGCATGCAATGTCAAACGTCCTCAACCTCACTACTAGGCATTTAACCCACTACAGTGACCTTATTAAGAGATCAACGTAATTAACCATACAACAGAATTTGTCGTTATTATTCACAAATGAATTGCGACATGTTATTTGTAAAGAAAAGCTACAGAAATTTTTAAATGCACACACACACTGAACATTCGATGTGAAACAATGGTATATGTTAATGTATATAAATTATAATTCAATCAATCTATATATTTTTTTCGCTTATGAGCAGACGTAATGGTGATGATGAGGGATCATGACGTCCGGCCAGAAGCGAGCAGGCGAGCAGGTTTTGCATTCCAGCGCGGGGAGGACGGTCAGGTTCCGGTAGAGGGCGTGAGGAGGTGGTTGTTTGCTAGAACGGCGTATCTTACGCCAGGGTCAGTTAGTATTATTGTATTATTTAATATAGGTATTATTGTATTGTTATTATTTTTTTTATATAGATTAAGTTTGACGCATGGTTCAGTTCAGAGGTTCTTCAGTTTGCCCAAACAGCGCAATTACTAGGAGTAGACCTTTGCACAAGTAAATAGCTCACTTAAAAGTTATCCGACATACTATGACCTTTTCAATACTCCATTTCAGGTGTAATTAACAAGGATTCACCTTGAGAAGACCTTTCCACAAGCCAATAGCTCTTTAAAAAGTTGTCATTCTATGACCTTACCGTGAGAATTTTTGTTTTTCGCTAATCGTAACCGAAACCGACAGCGTACCTTCTGCTTCAGTAATTATACAGATCGAAGCTTTCCTCAAAGGTCACTGACAAACAAACCACAGATATGTACAGTATACCTCACTTAGAGGATGCTGCTTTGTTTTATGCCCTTATTAGGGAAATGACGTCAGCTTCGTTAATCGTCGGGTTTTTACGGAAAGACGAAGCTGCTTCTCGACAGGATTCGGAAATAGTTATGCCCGTATTAAGGCAATGACGTTACTTTCGTGCATCGTCGGTTTTTTACGGAAACACGAGGATGTTTCTCGGTTAGGAAACGTTTAACTTGGCGTAACAGCAAAAACATTAGGCCTTATACGAAACGCCAATGCCGAAGCGAACGAAATTACAAGTTGGTTGATGAAATGCGATGGTGGATAGTATCGCTACACTACGCCGAATAAGAGTTAAACATCGTAAACCAAACATAAAAGGTAAACATTATCCGCAAAACTATACACCGTACATCAAAATTACGTCGTATATCGAAATCGAAACCCGAAAACTAAATTCCTTCGTTCAGAAAATCGTTTCGTGAAAAGAAAACCAAAATTCTCACACCGAATTACACTCGTGCTTGTATTATATGTATAATTTGGGTGTTTTAGCACTCAACTCCTTTCCAAAAAATTAAATTAAATTAAATCTGGAAAGGAGTTTCGTGCTAAACCGCAATAATTTCGATTTCACGCACTTGGGTTATTATAGACGAAAAGACCTTTGCACAAGTACAAGCTCCTAGAAAAATTGTCATGCTATGAATTTTTCAAACTTCATTCGCTTATACTTACCATGAGAAGACCTTTGTACAAGTAAATAGCTCCTAGAAAAGTTGTCATTCTATGACTTTTGCAATACTCCATTTCAGGTATAATTAACATGTCATGATTTGTAGGATGAGGCTGCATATACAAAAAGAAAAAAAAAACAAATAAATGATTTAAACTACAAAATAAAATAACTGACAGCCACACACGAATAGTGAAACAATAAAGTACACAAGATATTTAAGCAAAAGAGGGGCCTACTTCAGGAAATAGGCTAGGTCTAAGAAATAGCCTGGAGTTACTAATGTAATAATAATACACACTTTAACCATCATAGAGGGACGGTACGGAATACGGAGGGGCGACAAGCCAACTTACACCCCTCCAACACTCCTACCGCTGAGCCATACTGACATATACATGTATGTTTACATGTATATGAGTGCCTGTTAAGTGCTACCTATGGAGGTTTTGGGCGTGCCGGCATTTCTCAGCGACAGGACCTCGGGCTTTGATTTCAATGGTCGTGGATTCCCCGCTCAGGCAGTCTGACATATAAGTCCAAAAGGCAACGCAAATAGGTTTCCATCCGTACTTATTTAACCGACTCAAAGGACGAATACCACACGGGAGCAGTTAATGATAATTAACTCACAGACAAATATGTTCAGCTGCTATTTGGACTTAGGGCACATTTACTCAACGACTCGCTATCACATTCTCCCAGCTAGAAGCTATAGAGATCAACTGAACTTCCAGCATGGCTGCGATTTTAGGTCTGTCGACTCGCAACGAAAAGAGTCGGTAATGCGAGTGCAGAAGCGACCGGCAAAATTTCGTCAGGAGGAATTCTTTATCTTATTGTCGCGGATTATAAGACTGCAAGTTATTTATTCAAACGATGTCGGATTTAGCTAATCCAGGTAGCGCTGCTACCATGGCAACGACACCTTTGCCATCGCGATTAAATTCTAGTTGCGAGAACGCAACGGGGAGTCGTTGTGTAAATCCGTCCTTAAATCGGGTTGCCTTAGCGGAACTTAAAGGGTGCAGTGGTTAGGTTTAGGCATTTGGTGTCAATGTGCAGGGTCCAATGTCCGCCGTTCAAAGATAACGGAAATTTTCGTATATTCATTGTTTAGTCATTGCTTAATTCGCTATGTCTAATCCTTGGGGATGAGGTATTTGGTAGCTCGATTGCAACAGTCTCCCTCCCACACTGAAATGTACCCTCCCAAGAGCAAAGCAACGCCGCTCGTCAAACAATTTGACGTTGGAACGGTAACCACTAGATAAATACGCAGCTTTCATTTGTAAACTTTAAAAATAAAAATCTGTCGATCTGTTGTTTAGCCAACGGCCTATAGCTATTTGTATAACGGCAATTAAGCGTCCGCCCATGTAGCCGTTCAAAAGGGCCAGTGAAGCCGTGTTAAATTCGCCGATAAATTAAGCATAGCGATGGCAACTGACACGTCTAATTACAGCATGCCCTCTCCAGTGATTATTAATATTGGGTTCAAAAGAGAGGGGGG
>JAHWFP010037533.1:0-10126 GCA_023313725.1 Lithobius niger
TACATCTATATTTGTTATTTATTATTTTGATCATAAATCTGTTTACCACTGCACTGTCGGAAAGCCGCCGTCTAAGCAGTTTCCGGTCTAGTCAGTCTGTTGCTCGCTGTCTTGGTTGCTATGGAAACGAATACGGCCTTGCTATTTATTAAAAATGTTTAAAATAAGTTCGAGTGACAATGCCTGGAGTGAAGATGCGTTGCGGACGTGTAAGTACGTTGTATAGCGCCTGTGAAGCATATTTATTATCGTGTAATGCGTTACGTACGGCTGCAATAAACGAATCGGGCCTAACGACCAATTCTATCGCCATGTTAAAAAAAATTCCTCTCTATGACGGTCTATTTGGTTAGCGCCAGTCAGAAGCAGAAGTCATTGTAGCAACCGACGTCCCATCAAAAACAAAACAAATGCTACCCAACCTAAAAACTGTTTCACATACTTAATTTAGCTTCTTTACTAAGCCGTTAATTAAGCCTTTTTAGCACGTTTAAGTATGTGATTCCGGTTTTATGTGGTGCCAACTAGTTGATTATCGAGTTTACACTAGTGCAGCTTATTGATAAGCACCCTCTTGGTGTATCCTTCACAGTACTGATCAGAATAAGTGGGCTGTGATTTGCTGATTCGTCAAAAATAAGCTTTTCCCATTGGCTAGCAAAAACCGAGGGAGATACTCATCATCATTCGGTCAGTTTGAAAGTAAAGTTTATGATGCGATTTTTTTATTCATTAATTTCAGCAACATTTCTGTGTTAGCATGCAAGTAACAGAAACGCTGTCCCTGATCGTTTCTGATCGCTTCCCTCAGCCATGAGACTTTGGAAGAAAGATAATTAATTACTGAGTTATCTTTCCTCTAAGCACGATATTAGTCCCGAAGTTGAGGGCAAAAACAATCCTAAGATCTTCTAAATCAATAGAGAAAAAATGAAAATGTCGATTTCAAATGTGGAAGCTTTTCTCCAATAATACCTCAGATTGTTTTGGACAAAACTGAGCAAAAGGTTTCATATTTCGATGTTCCATTTTTTTTAAGTATGTTGCTGGCTGCTGCTTTAAATTGTGGAAATTTTTGCAGTAATACCTCAAGGCCCAGTCATCTAAAACGTTGAAATATTGTTGATTGGTTGAAATATTTTGAAGAACCGTATTTCGACCAAAATTTCACTATTTTGTCACTTACATCGTTGTGTAGTTGAAACTAGACTAGTTTCATTTTTTTTTCTCTCCGCTTGTTGCTTTGTTTATGTATTTACGCATGTTACTTTATTCATATATTTAAGCATGTTGCTTTGTCTATATTTTTATTTTTTCTTGTTCTTGTTGTGAATATATCCTAAATGGTCTCAAATATCCTGAAAACAAGTTTATAGTAATAATGAGTAAACAGCGGGGATTCAGATGAGTGTAAAGACGATGACCTTGAAGACCTCCATCAAGGTCATCGCGTTGCTAACTTCTAAAGGAAGCACCGTAGACCATCAGTGCAAATTTGAAAGTTGTAGGTAATCATTAAAAACTGCCAACCCAAGAAACCGAATGGAAATCCATGTAGAAACGTCAGAGTTATGTGCAAAATACCCTTTTTGCACATAAACTTCACTGCAATAGCTACTTGTCAAGCAGTGAAGCAAATGGAAAGGTTAGAAGGCAGTGACCAGCTAGCATCTCCGGTCTGTTGTACACAGTTATCCTAACGCTGTTTATTTCATGTTTGTTTGTTGTTTTACGGGTATTAGCCAGTTTTGTGTATTTCATTGCGTGAAATTTGAACAATGTTTCTGTCACCATTTTATTGTTCAGAACCAACGGGTGTGGTATGTGGTCAGACATGTTATTAGTGGGTTCTAAACAAATAACATGGGCGTACATAACTGTAACGAACTTGTAAATAAATTAATTGTACATAACTTTGTAAACAACTACAAAAGCTGCAAACTTGCAACTTGAAGGCTGTTTTCATAACCTCCACTATTGAGTCAGAAGTGGAGGATTAATTTTGACAAACAAAGAGGGAGGGGGGGGGTTAAGGGCCCAACTTGGACCATCACGTTTGTGTGGAATAAAAATAAGATGGAAATCAATCAAGAAGGTGGTCGAAATGGTGTCCCATCTCATTGCGGCATGCTTGTGCCCGTGACGTTGTGGAATGTAGTACCCGTTCGAATGTTCCTGCTGGGATGGCTCTACATGTTGCACGTATCCGTTCCTTTAGGTCTTCAGCTGTTGTTGTGGGGGTTTCATACACTTGGGCTTTAACGTAGCCCCACAGGAAAAAGTCCAGTGGAGTTAAATCTGGTGATCGAGCAGGCCAAGCCGTTGGACCAGCTCGACCGATCCACTGTCCTGGGAACAAAGCGTCCAACCGCTGTCGCACAGTTCTACTGAAATGGGGCGGGGCTCCATCAAGTTGGTACCAAATTGCCTGGATCGTCGCTAGTGGCAGGTTGTCCATAACGTCAGTTACAACGTCATCTACAATGAGTTCATGGTAGCGTTCCCCATTTAGAATTCCATCGTAGAATACTGGGCCAATGATGTGGCCATTTAGGATCCCACACCAGACATTAAACCGCCATTGTTCCTGATATCGGGCTTCTCGCAAACAGTGAGGATTCTCGACTGCCCAGTAGTGCACATTGTGCGTATTCACGATGCCATCCCGTGTGAATTGCGCCTCGTCCGTCCAAAATACATGAATGAAAAATAAAGGATCAGCAGTAGTTCTTCCCAAGAACCAATCGCAGTACTGCAGACGGGGGTCATAATTTGTTGCTCGCAGCAACCTGATGAAGGTGAACATGGTATGGATGGAAACTGTTCCTCTTCAAGACACGTAGGACAGACTGATGACTGATGTCAAGTGACCTTCCAACTGCACGACTACTGTGTAGCGGCGCTACCTGTCTTCTTAGGTGCCTTTCAGGTGAGCACCGACATCTGGTGTACTGGAGATGACGCTGTTTTGACTTTTGCGGAGTTTTACAGCACTGCAGTGGCTACTGCTCGGTTAGGAGGGGAGCGTCCATGTCCTAACTACGTTTCAAATACTAACTACTTACTAATTTGCTGCCACCACGATGGGTGTTTAATTGCAGGCTGGGAGTTAAATAAAAATGGGTTTTGATTATCTAATCATGCAATTAAATCTCAACGCAGTCAACTGGTTGTTTAAAACAACGAAAGTTTTTTTTATTAAAACATGGTTAACTTCCTACACTACATTGGAACTAAGTTAGTTACAAAAATTATCTCAGAAAGCTTTAAAATAAAGCACACGATGATTTTACATTAAAATCGACACGAAGTGAACAAGTTAAAAGTTCATACACTACAAAATTTCGACAAGAATAGTTGTTTGAGTCACCGGACTCTCTAAGTTACTGAATGCAACGTTTACATTAGCAAAATAGTCACAAGTTATGTTTCTAAAGCCAAGTGCTAAAGATCAAACTAACTAATGGTAAACTTGGTACACAACCCAAAAGACGTCTAAACTCTACGATTTAAACCATTTGATTATTTAGAAGAACCTTTGTTCAACATAAATAAGAAAAAAAGCCGGTTTTTAGGAAGGGGACCTTAAACCCTTAAGTTATGGTAGTTCTAGGCCAGAAATGCCGATGGCGGTTAACTGATCCACAATCATTCTCAAAGTTAAAGGTTAAGTTTAGATTTATGAACTATAAATTTAGAAATAATGTCCAAAAGAATACTTTCAAGAAAAATTAACTTAGTTACCAACGAACTGCTACCTTGCCCGGCATGGCAACAATCGGACCCATGCGGACATCTCCACTCCGACCGGCGTAGCAACCTCTAGCCTCTGAGATCTTTGAGCAGTGCTAACGATTGAGTCTGGGGCTGGGGTTATATACTCATTACCGGAAGTCGGCGCGGACGCCGAGGATAGCTACGGAGGGGAGGTGTGGGGAAGCAGAGGGGGACATCTGGAGGAGGAGAAACTGACTCAGACCGGCCAGGCTGTCTCACCGGAAGTAGGTAAGACGGCGCGGACGGGCAGGATAGCTTGGAGTTCTGAGTGGTGGGGGAATTGAATACTGGCTGTGGATTGGAAGGGAACTTTGGCAACAAAGGAGGCAAAGGGAATTGCCGACTTTTTTGAATTGAGAGGCCATAGGAACTGAGTTTTCAACTCGCAACGTGGTTACGCCTATGATTTAAAACTACGATATTAGGTATCGCAACTATTGAAGGAGAGGGGGGGGGGCGGAGTTTGCTATTAAAATCAATATTCAAGTTTAATAGGAGGATGGTTTCTGCTCTAGTGCAATAGTTAATAGTAAAGGCTTTAATTACAACCGGTTGAGGTTGCTATGGTCGGAGCTCTGAAATAAATAAAAGATAAACACTTTTTGGAGAAAATGTCCGGTAAAATAAAATAGTAAAAAAAAATGCCGTTTTGGACAAGGTAGAGTTTGTGGGAAAAAGTTACGTTACTAAATTGCTTTTATAAGCACTAGGCAAAGGATTAAAATAAACCAGCTAGTTGGTAGATGCTAAAACGCATTTTGGTTTACAACATTATTGCATCCGCAAATAATAATAAAAAAAGAAGTGCAATCGACGTTTTCATAACAAACCAAGACTAGTATTGGAGTTCAAAATAAAAACGTAGAGTGTGAGTACATATATGTGGTTCCTACAACAAACACTAAACTGGTCGGCTTTATACCTGAGAAAAAATTATAAATTACAAATTTACAAGTTTATTGTTGTGGAAAATGGCGATCGGCGATTGCATGCGGTGCGCTCAGTTTGGAGCGTTTTTCAATTGGCTGTGGTTATTTGCAGGAGATGATTTTTAGAGTTCTGTTTTCGCAGAGATGAAGGTAAAGTCTGTGGCTATTAAGAGGTGAAGACTGTGATCGTTTCTGTCCATTTTCCTAGGATTTACACAGTTTTAAAGTATAAGGCTTAAGCACTTAGGCCTACGGCGCTAAGAGAAAAAAAATATGGTTCCCCGAGTTTTTGATCTTTGGTGCCGGGTATCCTAACCAATCTGGATTTTTGGCCAAATGCCTTTACACGCCCCCACACAGGGGATTTTACTTAGGGTTCCTGTTGAACTCGAAGTAAAAGCTGGAAAAAAAGTTAGTGCACACAGGAATGCTCTACACTTAGGTCGCCAAACCATGTAATCAAAATTTGCATGAAAGTTCACAATTCAAGCAATCTCTTCTATTTTGTCAAAAAAATAAGAAGTCTTAAAGTTTTGAGCTACTTAGTCCTAGCTCCGGATCGAATACAAAGTTATATAAACACTACATATACAAAAATCAAAATGCCATTTTGTGTGTTTGGAGAACTGACGTTTTTTTGGCGAGTTTAATTTGAGTAAGAAATTACATAAAAAAAAAAACACTATTTTCGAAACTGGACGAAAATTAAAGGTACATGTTAGGTTTTTGTAACTGTTAATTCAAATGAGATAATCGCAACATTTAATGCTCTAACTCGTCAGCCGTGCACAGAATGCTATTTTTATTTTTTAGGAAAGCATCGAAAAAAACCTCCAGGCGCACTCCTCAGGACCTAGCTTGCGATAAGGATAGGAATAGAGGGTACTATGAGCGCATGCGCAACTATCAGCTCTATTTAAAGTTAACAGATTACCACTTTGATGGCTTTAGGTTACCAAGCAACTTGTTTTACATGAGAATTGAACCCTGGGAGGTTTTAATATGGATAATAACCAGCAACCTTTTAACGACACAGTTGACCTTTTGCCCTCAGAGGTAAGACAGACAAATTTTTTTAGGAAAAATGTTTCGTAAAAACCTTAAGAGGAGTTAACCAGGAACCACTAGACTCCCATAGATATTCCTAATGAATATTAATAATGTGTCGTACAATCTTTGTTAAAATTCTCCCACACAAGGAGACGTTGATAATGACAAAAAGAGTAAACATAGGCACTTGAAATTTAGGTGTAAGAGTCCGAAATGGGAAAAGCTGACAGTTTCTTTGAGTGAGGTTGCCCTGACAACGTACCTCTTAACCATTAAAGAAAATTTTAAAGAGAAAAAAAATGCAGAGCAAAAAAGTTTTTGGCTCCACCACTTGTTTAGTTTTTAAAATAAAAACTCAACTTGTTGTGTCTTAATTCAGACAAAATACCGACTTAAGGTATCTGCATTTAAATGGAACTTTCCAGGTTTGTATCTGACTATGTAGTCGTAGTCTTGAAGGGTGAGGCTCCACGTAAGCAATCTAGGATTTTTACCAGAAATTTCCTTGAGCCAATGCAGCGGGTTATGATCTGATTCTATGACGAATTTTGTACCATAGATGTAAGGACGCAATTTGGCAACGGACCAGATCAAACACACACACTCTTTTTCAGTCGTCCCATAATTCTGCTCTCAGGCTGTCAACTTACGTGAAACGTAAAGACAGGGATGCTCATCATCTTCAAACTTCTGGGATAAAACGCAGCCCATGCCACGTTCGGAACAGTCACACTGTAAAATGAAAGTCTGACTGAAGTCGGGTGCTCTTAGTACGGGAAACGTCACTAAGGCTTGTTTCAAAGTGTCAAACGCAGTTTGTTTTGACTGATCCCACAAAACAGGATCAGGGGCTTCCTTTTTCAAGGAGTCTGTGAGGCTAGTACAGATTTCTGAGTACTGTTTGATGTACCTTTGGTAGTACCCTACCAGGCCAAGGAAAGATCGAACATCTTTCTTAGTTTGTGGTCGTGCGAATTTTTGCACGGCCAAAACTTTAACTTCAGAAGGGGTGCGGGACCCATTTCCTACCTCGTGGCCCAAGAAAGTAGCCTTGCTACAAGCAACCTGCGACTATTTTGCATTTACTGTAAGCCCGGCTTTCTTGACTGCAAGGAGAAAAGAGTGGACATTGTCGAGATGTTGTTGCAACGTTTCGGCTCCAACGGCGGTGTCGTCTTGAAATGGGGTAACAAATTCCTCCATTCCACGTGTGATGCCATCCATAAGTTTTTGAAAACAAAATGGGGCGTTCTTCATTCCCATGTCATCATGAGAGGGGCGTACTTCCCAATGGGGGTAGTAATGGTGGCTGCTAAAGAAGCCTGAGGTGTGAGTCGAACCTGCCAGAAGCCTCTATTCAAGTCGAAAATGGAGATATACTTCCATTTGGCTGCACGCTCTATACATTCCTTAATGTTAGGAATTGGATAGTCTTTTGTTACGGTGTTATTGTTCAGCTCACGGTAGTCAGCTACCGGACGAGGACTAGCATCTTCCTTCTGAACAATGATCATTGGTGACCCGTGAGGGGAGTCAGTCTCAACAATCAAGCCAAGACCCAATATTCGTTGAATCTCGGTAACAATCAAATCCCTCTCAAATTTCGCATGGCGATAATATTTGCAGGGTTTGATGTTAGAATCAATAAGTTCCACGTCATGTGTCACAAGGTCTGTTCGACCTGGCAAAGTGGAGAAAACTCCATCCACTTGGTCAAATACAGCGAGTAGTTCACTCTTCTGCATTTCGGTTAAAGAGCCTAATTTTTTGAAAAGGCCCATGGTTCCTTAGAGGTAAGGTGGCCACCACCAGGCTGGCCTGTCTAGACATGGTCGGGGGGGGGTGACATTTCACGTTCGTCAGAGAAAGAATAATTAGTGGCTCCTTCTCTCGGCAGATATGGCTTGAGAAGGTTTACATGATAAATGGTTTCTTTATGAACACCAAACGACTTCTTGATAACATAGTTCGTATCGGACAATCATTTCAATACTTCACATGGGCCATCCCAATAAATATCTAATTTATTGGCCCTGGAAGGCTTAAGGACCAGAACCTTGTCTCCTTCCTTGAACTTACGTTCTACTGCCTTTACGTCGTAGTAGGCTTTATTTTTAACCTGACTTTTAGTCATGTTTTCAAGTGCAAGTTCACGAGAATACTTGCATCGTTGGAACAAGTCCAAGATGTATTCAATGACTGATGGATGAACGTCTGGCTCAATCCATTGGCCTTTGACCAGATCCAGTGGGCCTTTGATGTTGCGGCCGTAAACAAGCTCAGCTGGAGTGAAGCCCGTGCTCTCATGTGGAGCAGTTCGAAGAGCAAACATTGCTCCTGCTCCCAATCCTCAGGATGCTCATGGCACACTGCACGCAACACTGCTTTTAGTGTGCGATGGAAGCGTTCGACGCTGTTTGATTGGGGGGTGATTCACGCTGGAATTAATACATTTAATTCCACACTTCTCTAAAAACAGCGTGGTGAGTTCAGAAATGAACGGTGAGCCCAGGTCGGACTGGAGCTCTCCTGGATATCCTAGTCGGGAAAAGATTTGCAAAAGTGCATCCACTACACTCTGGCTGTTTGCCTCTTTAAGGGGAACAGCTTCCGGGAATTTTGTTGCAGGGTCAAGCAATGAAAGTATATACTTATACCCAGCCTTACTAGTAGGCTTGATGGGCCCAACAATGTCAATAATGTACCTGTTGAACGGCTCACCATCCATGGGCACGAGCACCATGGGAGCAACAAATTTGTGTCCCGTTTTGCCAGTCTTTTGGCACGTGAGACAGGTTTGCACGTATTGTTCAATATCGGTGAAGCAATGTGGCCAATAGAAATTTGTCAACACACGATCTTTCGTTTTTGATCTACCCAAATGGCCTGCCCATGCATTTGCATGCGCTGTGTCTAACACAAAATTTCGGCACTCTTCCGGAAGCACTAGCTGTCTCTCTATTAATGGCTTAGCGGAAGTACTAAAGGGCTTTCTAAAGAGCAATCCCTTATCAACGAAAAACTGTTTGTTTTCGTCCTGCTGCTCGACAGGGAGTTCAGCAGTTTTCCAACATAGCCTTAAAGTTGGACACTCAAGTTGTAACTTGGCAAACGTGGGTTTATCAATATTTAACAATTTTGAAAACTGTTCTGTTTGGGGCCCTAAAATAGCAGAATCAAGACTATCTATCTACCTTAGGATTGATGAAACCCTCTGTCACTGCTCGTGGAGTAACCACACGCTGGTCAGACTCACTGTCTGTACCGTCATCACTACTGGATGCTACTTCATGATAATTAGGTTTAACAATCGGAAGTTGTTGTTCACTACGTGTTTGTGAACGGGTAACTGCGTTAGCAAACAGGGGTAACGGTTTTAATCCCCGTTCTTCCAGAACAGTCTGGGAAGGAATACCAAGGAGCATCTGGAAATGATCTCCCATGTGGTCTGAGACCAAGGCCTCTGTAGATAAAGGCCCAAAGGGCGTCTGCACATCGATTTTTGCGATGGCGTGAGCGGTAGTCTGCTCTGTGAGAGCGTTGCTACAGTGCGTGTACTCACCAGTGAATTGATGAGGTTTGACCAAATTTCGGGAAATGACATCGTGGGTTGACCCAGTGTCTCTTAGCACTAAACATTTAGCACCGTTAACACTCCACTCATGGATGTGTTTAGACAAAACAAGTTCAGGAGGTTGACGGTGAATAAAATTACAGCTAGACTGAGAGTCAGGTTTTGACTCTGAATTGGCAGCAATGTGAGCTGCACGTGCACGACAATCACGGATCATATGACCGGGACGTTTACAAAAAAAACACGTGCCATCTCCACGAGGTTTACGTGGTTGATCAAATGCATGATTAGCATTGTTGTTGCTGAAGGAATTTCCCACTGGGGATTCCCGTTTATCATCCATAGAACCAGCCGGTTTAGCTATGGGTTGGTGATTACGGTTACCACCACGAAAGTTAGATGGGGCTTTGGAAGCTTGTCCACCTGGTTGTGCGACAGTTTGCACTTTGCCTGTTTTGGCCGCAACGTCGGCAGTAATTTGCTTGTTGCGGGTTGTGTATTCGTCACACAACTTAGCTGCTTCGTGCAGCGTCCCAGTTTTGATTTGGTCGGGCAACCACTTCCGGAGAGCTACCGGGCACGATTTAGTAATTTGTTCTAACAACACTAAATTAGTCAACTTGTCAAAATCTTTGTTAACACCTGCTAACGACAACCATCGAGAAAATAACGTTTCCAAATCGAAAGCGTGTTCGTGGAAAAGTTGTTCGGGTTGTTTTTCCAAACTTCAAAACTGTGCCTGAACTGACTCTTTAGTCTGGACAAACCTTTCTAGTAGTTTAATTTTGACTAGATC
>JAHWFP010037534.1:0-12761 GCA_023313725.1 Lithobius niger
GGGGGGGGGGGGGCGTTGTTTACTACACTGCCGATTAAAAGGGGGGGGGGTTTCAATTCGAGGAAATTACGAAACCCTCTACACCCATTCAACTGATTTAATCGAAGCCGTAGAGGGAGAAAGGGGTTGGAAAAGTTAATCTTGTCCAGCGCGTTGAATCTCAAGTTGGCAGGAAGCCAAGGCTGCCTTGCTGAAGAAATAAGGTTTCCACCGATGATTTTGTTTAAAATCATTTTGTACCCTTTCGTACGTACCCTTTTTTTTCCATTCTATTTGTCATTCTATCTTTTGTAGGAACTGATTTATAAACATTTAAAATCTTAAGTTACATGGCAACCTGTTTGGACTGATGGACGGGACCAGAGTAGCTAAGTAGGTAGTGACGCTTTTCTGAAAACATGGAATAAAATAATACCTACTTTCAACAACGGCACCAGAATGCAGCACATGTCAGGTTCTCGTAGAGAGCAGTGACATTTGCCGCCATATTGGCACCAGCTTGGCACCAGTATAGGTTTTGGAGGGCATAACTACAAGGTGCACTACATTAAAAGGGAGGGAAAAACAACGGAAGAGCGGATTTCTTAGGCTTGAAATAACGTTGTTTTCTCCAACAACAAAAATCGCGCGTTTTAGGTCTAAGAAATCACTCTTCACAGCATCGGCTTCAGTATGACGCCTTTCTGTTTCTCTCTGCAGTGCCCCTTGCAGCTAACCCATTAAGGCTCCAGCATAGAGTTATATACAATAATACTACGTCGTGTCACTGCTCTATATAGTTTACCCTGGACGGGACAAACGGTGCATTTTTCAACCTTGTGTTGGCCTCTAAACAGACATTATGAAACGCCAAATTCAGCTACGTGGGCGTTTTACTCCTAAACTCCAGCCTTCAAAGGGTTAAAAAATTCCTCTGCTTGCCCGCTCCTCCATTCCGAAACCCCAATCATTCTTGGAGCACCACTGGTGCCGTCCGGAAAGAAAGTCAAGCATCCTTGGAATCAAAAAATAGGAAAAAATGTGGGACAAAATTGTGAAGCTGGAACGAAAATGGCGTCTTCCTTTATAAACCCCAAAACGGAAACAGATGCCGCCAAAAAAGTTTTCCTTTGATGTTCTCGTCTACAAACTCTCGAGTCTTTATTTTTTTCTTTCGCGAATGTTTTGAGAAGCAAACAAACAAACCGATTTGGACGAAGCAGTCGTAAGATCGCGCGACAATTGTACGTTTTCGTGAAGCACCGTGATTGAAGCAGAAATTCCATTATGGCGGCAAAATCTCTTCGTCTTCGTTCACTCTACAGCTTAGCTATATAACTCCGTGCTTTGTTTGCTAAGCAGAAAAGGAAATGGCGGGAAACGTAGTAGTTTTTACTAGTTAGCTTCACTGTAAACCTGACGTACAATGCTAAAAACCGGCTGCCAAACTGGATAACCGAATGTAACGTGATGTGTTCCTAAAACGAGGTGTGTTAAATTTAGATCGACTCTTTTGATTACGTGATGATAATTCTTTCTCGTGTTGCCAGTTCGTGGTACTGGGTTTGAGGGGGCGCTAATTATTTCAGACGGAAAGACGAACGCTTGCTGATTTTTGCTGTGGATGAAGCGTCTAGCGTTTTTCAAGCGCTTCAGAAATGGATTGGCCGAAAGCCCTACGTGCTGCTGCCAGAAAACGTGATGGCTTTGTTCGCAATGTCTTTGTGTAAAACGTTTTACGTTGTTCGCAATCGCTTGTATTATGCACTCAAATCTGGAATGTTCGTATACAAATTGGCGGATTAAAGCCGAGTTCACACTGTTGGTAGCGGAAATGCAGGCACGGACTGGCCCACCGGGAAATCGGGAATTTCCCGGCGGGCCTTTTCGTCCAGGCGTGGAATAGTGCTTGAAAAACGTTAAAAAAAATCCTCATGTCCTGGAATGCTCCTAGAAATGCCCTAATCTAATACTAAAAATCCGTAATTGTTATCTTTACGCTCTGTAGACTTAGTCAGTTTTCCAAAGTTCACTAGATTTCGGGCCAGTTTCGGTCAAAACAATTATTGATATGCTAACAGGGACGACGCTAGAATCACTTTATTGGGGAGGCGGCAGTGGGGCAGCAATTTTAGCCAGGGGGGCGAACTGAAAAATTTAACTTTAGCGATCCCCCCCCCCCCCAATTCAAAATAACACTCTTGTAATTCATTCTCACACCGAACGTTCTTAACTGCTTCAAACCCTAATTTTGGGAACATTTTTAAATCCAGCTGTAAAAAAGATGATCTTGCAACTCTCACACTAACAACTGGGCTCTATTGATGTAACCTCAAGTCTTCTTGTCGCTTTGAAAGAAACTAACGTAGTTTTCTTAATAAATAACCAGAATTTTCTTCGTTTATACGTTTTATTTTGATCTGATGAGTGGGGGGGCGCCAGGGGGGGCGGCCAAAAATATGGTGGGGCGAGCGCCCCCCTCGCCCCCCCTTAGCGTCGTCCCTGTATGCTAATATGCTTGATTGGTCAAGTAAAAAAAAAAACAACACATAGTTTATGTCTTGTCATATAGGTACTTGTGTTTTTATCTAAACCCTTCTTTTTCATTACACAAGTGTCTCTCTTTAATTGTTTCATTGTCGATCCAATTATTTTGTGGTTGAAAGGTTAAGACTTAGAAAAATTTTTCACTCCTGACGGTGACGAAAAAAACACAATGGCATCGAATGGGACACGATTTAATTTTCGACAAAATAATATAAAAATTTTTGTCTTGATTACAATACATGATTAAAAACACTTTAAAACCCACATCTGGCTGGGCACATCACCCACGAACCGCCATATCTAAAACTGCGTTTGACAGATTCAATGTGAACAATATCCTTCACCAGGTACGGCGACCAAACATGGCTGGCGTATTCAAGTAACGGTCGCACATACACCTTAAAAGAGGATTATTCTGCCACCAGACTTAAAAAATTTCGTTATCATTGCTGCACGTTTACATGCTGTATTAACAATATGATTGCAGTGATCTGAAAACTTAAGGTCGTGAGCAATCCAAACCCCAAGGTCCTTTACTGTTTTGACTTGTTTCAACCGTGAGCCACAGAGACAGTAGTCTTAGATAAAGATAATGGTAACCTGGATGCATGACAAAGGATTTGAGGGGCATGATGGGTAATTGCCATTTCATCGACCAGGTATGAAGGCGGCTTTGAATCTCTGAATGGAAACCAAAAAAAGTGCCACTATCCACCACTTAGGAGTACAATTTCAGGTCGTCAGCGACCTGTCAATTGCTTAGTTACGCTGCAACTTAATGAAATAATGGCCGCGTGGTGAGGGGAACAGTAGGGGAAGAGATCATTTTTGCATGGATAGAACATGATGGAAAGATCCATGTCGCCTTTCATGCACGACTGCATTCAATTGTTGAATACCCTTGGTAGTATTAACGCACTACGTGAACAGCATACTCTTCTAGCAGGGTCTTACCACTCTGCTGATGTTTGAGCAGTCAAGCTGCGCCTTAAGATAACCTCAAGAATGCGACGTCATCAGCGGTTGGTCTCAACAAGTCTTTCGCAATTTAACAATCAAACTTTGGCTTAAGCGGAACGCTGGTGTGCATTGTTTGGGCGGGCTACTTCATCGCATTCATTCAGAGTTTAACAATGAGCTTTTGTCATACTGCAAACGCCACCCATCAACCAGCAAATGTTACAGCATTGTTGCACTCCAGGAGATGAGCTGACTTAACGTTCGCTAAAACCCTTTGCACCCTTTATGAGCTAACTCGAGCCATATTTCCTTCCGTTGGTGCCATCCCCCAGTCCTCCTCCAAATCCGAGCCTTTAGGCCCAATTTAATTAGAGTTTAGCCCTAACTTTTTCTCCCTAATTTCAGCCTCGGTCAACTGCAACCCTAACTTTCCATTAACCCTTGTTAGGCCCGAAAATAGTCCTGCTGAGCTTAACTTATACTCCCGTTTCATGATCCCAGCAGCTCCTCGACTTTAATCCAACCTTTAATTTAGCACCGCTTTTCAATTACCGCTTGGCAAGAGTCGCCCAACCCTAGTCATGTGAGTACTGTAATAAACCATCTTCAACAACTGAACCATGACTGGATGTAATTTCGGTGCCTTGCGTTCGAATCCCTAATCTGACCCTACTTTTCCCTCCTGATCAACAGTGAACATCTTTCTTTGTAAGTTATGTCTCCTTCGAAGTCTTATCCCCAAATCCCACTCCTAAAATCGTTGCATTGTGTTGTTGTTTTTTCGCTGGCGCTGCAATCGCGCCACAGTCCTTCTCATGAGTATCGCAGGGCAGAGAAAAGCTGCCCTTCTGTTAAAAAAGAAATATCCACTCTGAACTCATAATCCTAGCTTACTCGAATGAACCTTGTACCATCGACATAGGTCCGTTCGTTCCATGCAGAAGTCTTTTCATATCTAACTTTTGGCTAACCTTGGACTAACCTAATTTAACCTAACCTTGTCTAACTCTTCGAAAGGACGGATCACTCATCACAGTCGCAACATAGACCTCATGTTTCACAAACCGTTACTACATGTGCACTGCTGTGAGCGAAACCACCATGGCGCTAAGATCTTCTTGTGCATGCCAGGATGCTAAACGACGCACAGCGTGAACCTCGTCGAAGGATTCTCTCGTTTCGCTCTCGTTTTGCTCTCGCCACTTGCATTAACAATGAGACCCCTCGAATTTCGAACTGGCACTGTAATTGCTACTTAACTGGGGTAGGTGGGAACACTTTCGTTATTATGAGTAACCGGTCCCTGGATTAGTTTTCCGTACGCCAGCCGCCTCGCAAGATTTACCCAGTAACCCTCTGTCGATTGGTAACGTCGTGGTTTTTCGATCAAAAACCCGAAGGACCCTGATAAAAAATAAACACGGTAGCATAAAAAAACGCACTTTATGGCGGTCATTTTGTTACCTGTAACCCCTCCCCAAAAAACTGCTTGTAGGTCTGACCGTTGGTTTAGTGTAACGATGGTCGTCCCTGTGATGCAGTGAAATTCGATCAAGGTTGATTACGACAGATCATAAAGAGTTGAGTTGGTTTGATGAGGCTTGCTTGTCGTAGGCACGGTAGCCGTACGCTCTTTAGTACTAACAGTATAAGAAAGCTAGTAAATTTGTAGATGTGAACTTTTCCGATTAACAGGTTCCAATGATTAGTATAGCTAAATTACTTACTTTTGGTTCATTCTATTTCCAGATCACAACATTGATGAACCACAAAGAGACTTGTCAAAAATCAGACAAGACTCTCCGTGCCATCGTCCGTGTAGGCCAGGCCGTCAATCTGGCCGTCGAGAGGTTCGTCACTGTCGGAGAAGCCATCGCTGATGACAATCCCGAAATTAAGGTGGAAATGTACGAGGCGTGCAAAGAGGCACGATCTGCGGGTAAGTATACGTGTAGAATTGCTCTAGTTTTACCTGAAATCGGCTTTCACAGTGGCACACTTGGATAAAAGGGCTTCTTGGGCTGGGTGCCATTTACTGAATTTACTTTAGTGGGCAATCGATAGAGCCGAATTTGCTGTTCTTTTTGGTAATATGGTGTACAAATGCTTGGTAATCCGTGATTAAACTGCAGTATTCTTTGGTAATCATTGGTTCCTAGTAATCTAGGAGTATTCCCTGACTTAACGTCAGAGCAGTGGTCAAATAGGTAATAAAGCGCGTGTTCTATTATCGGTATCTCTGATACACCGTAGCCCGTAGTAATGTTCAGTAACCATAGTGTTCCCCGGAAGCGCAGGAAGCGCAAAAAAAGAGGTAATTCAATGTGTTCCATGTAGTAATTCAGTAAGAATTCCATGTAATTCTATGTAGAATGCAGTAATCCAAAGTTATCTATGTAGTAAGTTGAAATATGCTTGTCGTAATCCAGTAAACTGAAGCATTCCCCGTGCTAATCCAGTTATCCGGAGTGCACCAAACAATGTTGGTCTAGAAATCTCGATAATCCAAGTTAATGATAAGAGGTAATCAGTAGCAATCCACTGGGTAATCTTTGGTGATCCTCGTTTGCAAGTAATCCAGTGTACACGCTTAGACTAGTTAATGCCCCATCGATTCGTCACCAGGCACGCTGACAGCTTCGGGCGCTAAAGGGAAAACAGTTTTTATGCAACATTTAACTTGGCGAATGTTTCGGCTTGTTGATATTACACTTCTAAAAGGCCGAACCATTCTCAGTTATTGGCGGCTTTTTTGCCAGTTTGAGTTTTTTTTGTGATATCATGTATGTAGAGTTGCAGAACCATCTGGTTGATATTTTTTCTTACGGAAACATTGCCGTGGCCACTAAAAGTAGAGTACTACACTATGGATATCAGCCGCAGTGCGGCCTCAAGTTACGATAAAGCATTCGGATTATCCTTGTTGGAAAAAGCATGCCTCCACCTTTCACGTGAGCCTGATTACACTCGTTTGCCCTAATCAGAACTACCACAGCAGTGGTTTAAGGTCATAATACAAAATGGTAAACATGTGTAAGCAAAATTATGTGAAGGAGTTGCTGGAAAAACAGGAAGTAATGGACATAACCGTTTTAAAGAGCAATTTAAAGGGTTGTTTAAATAGCGTATATCTTGAAGAAAATTTAACTTTTGTTTTAAATCTGATTAAGTTATCAAATGATGTTGGTGTAGTCATTACTAACAAAAAAATTGTTGTCCACCGTTGTATAGGCCATAATTATTTTGGGTTGCATTCTTGTTCTTACAGGGATTTTTTTTGTTTCTCTTTTTATTACCACTCTATATGGCTTATAGAACACCTTATAGGATTCATATTCTGGGTATAGATAAGTAGGTAATGCGCTGTTCTGAAAACGTTGGTTGAAGTAATACTTGCTTCCAGTAAACCGGCACCAGACGGCATCACATGTCAGTCTTTCGTGGAAAGCGAAACTTGAAACAAAAAAATGGCGGCATTGTTACCCTCATATAGTCATGGCAATACCAACAGTACCATCAGAAACTGACGAAACACTCATGGGCGTGGGCAACATCCGAAGTTGATGAATTTATTCTGCGTTCGATTCAAACCGTACTCAGTTCGTTACAACAAATATGTGAACTGCGGAAGACGATTCAGTTGAGCTGTTCCCTCGGCAACTTCCCAGCTACTCAGCCAGTTCCTAGCGCCAAAACCACTGCGGTATCCTTAGCTCTACTCATAACTACTACCCCGTTTTAAAAATGAATGCTGGATTTAAAACAAAAAGAACACTTGACAAGCCAGTTCTGATCGAGTTTAAAATTAAATTAATATCCTAATCTGACCCATATATTTTTAACCGATTAACTCAGTATTCTTATCGTGATCGCTTTAGTTTAGTGACGCCAAGAAACTATAAATTCTTGGTGGTGCTAAATAGTTTTGTTCTCCATGCCCACTCTCAATAATAAAGTAACTGTGGGTTCATTGATGGCAACCTCTGGCGGTAATCGTTGAAAGTAGGTACTAGTTCACCCAATTGTTTATTATGGTCAGATGGTGGCATTACCTATATACATCGAGTGGACCACAAAAAACTGACGATCCAAAATTTCTAAGGCCAAACATTTTTTGTTAGCACCCTCCAGAACCGTAAAGGGACTTTCAAAACTACTCGTTCTGTTAGACATCATCTGACCCTTTACAGTTCTGGAGGGTGTTAACAAAAAGGTTTGGACTTCGAAATTTAAGCTCGTCAGTTTTTTGTGGACCATCCTGTATAGTTTATCCTGGTCATACCACAGCTTCCTTATATGTATAAAGGCTTAACCCTCGGTTTCACGTCGCATGCAAGCCGCGTTGTCCAAGACCATCAAAAACTGCCACAAGGCGCGCTGAAAGCACGAACAACGACGTACATACGTACTACGCCACACCATAGCATTGATTAGTGTTAGCGGGACGCACAAAAACGTAGTTATCTTCTGATTATAGGATTTCCCGGTGTTGCAGCACTAAACGGACATTATTTTACGGTAACGGCGACTATCCTTGAAGTCTTCGGGCGATTTATTACTACGTCAAAGGATCGTTTAACACATTTTTGATGAGAATAGAAAATGACGTAGCGCAACACACAGTGCAGTACACAGATTAAAGAACTCTTCCTCCCACAGATACGACACTCGTAACTGAGCTAGCGCTTCAAATATGGTCCCTCGTTTCAGCAACGCGTCGGGGGTGATGACGTAACACCTCGCACTGAATTCGCCAGATGTCACTAGCAGCCGAAAAGGAGCTAAATAAATAAGAAATCAGAAGGTAAAGCGTTAAATTATCAAAAAATCAGCCTTTGCGACTTGCTTTATTGGAACACACTAGTCTGAGAAAGAAAGAAAAAAAATACAACGTTCACAACTCGGACTCGAACTCTCGTGATTAACGTAACTTATTTGATTTGCTCTGTAAACGTGCCGACGCGGCTGCTCGCGATCCCACTGCGCATGCCTGCGTATTTATTATGGCGGACTTTCTAATTATACCCAAAGTTCCTCGCTGGCGATCTCTGCGCCTACTGACGAATCAAGTGCGAAGCATGACTCAGCAAAAAAAAAAAAAATGAAGCCTGACTTTGCCGCGTAGTGTCGTATCTGTGTTCTTTAATCTGTGGTACAGTACAAACGTACCTTTCTTCGTTTGGTTGAAGTTTAAGAAATTAAACCTCCGGATTCTTTTTTTGACGTCGAGTGGAAAAGGTGCGTATAGCATGAAGCCATTGTTGTCAAACTTTAATAATTTAGTATATCAGTGCAGTGTTTTAAGTTTAAAATCCGCGTATCACGCGTCACGAGTACCTTTCACAGTTCAGTCCGCATGCCAGCGGAGCAGTGTTGATTTTTGGTGTGTTCGCAGTGCGACTGTTGGCAGAATCGGCAGCCAAGCGCTGACGCGTCGAATTTCTATTGCCAAGCCTTACAACATATGAGGATACTTACCTTGCATTTTCTTTGAGCTTGTACCACCCACCGCTAAGTCTTCTCCGAATTTTGCTTTAACCGTGATCCAGTTATTTTTTTTTTTTTGATTCACGAGTTTTAGGCGAACAAACGAACATGCAAACACGCGGTAGTAACAGGAAAAGTTTATTACTAATTTTATGTATTTGTTAATTCTATTTCAGGTGCTGCAATCGAAAAATTGTGTGAAGTTCAATACAACAACGATCTGCAGATCCGGACGTGCGCCGATAAGAGTAGCATGGTGCGGGCGGCGCGTTTTCTACTCTCCTCGGTCACGCGCGTCCTCCTCTTGGCCGACGCCGTCGTTGTCATGCAGCTGCTAACGGCCAAAGATAGGGCAAGTATTGGTTATAATACTCTTTAGCACCACTCAAAACCACAGTAGCCTAAATAGCGCCCCCCAAAAACGGGTACTTCTTGGTTGGTGCGTCATCGGATAGTAAGGGGTGCCAAACAATGATAGTTCCCCCCCCCCCTCCTCAGAGTAAACTAAGCATGATAGGGGAAAAATGAAAATACCGATAGGTAGCCCATTTTATTGTGGGTTTACAATCACAAAGTTCAACATACAGTGTTCACTCCGTTGGCGTCGCGAACAGATCGTGGGTAGGAAGACAAAATTGACTCAGCAAGCTCCGTGTTGGTGACGGTTATTTGGAAATACTCCAAAACCAGCAGCGTGGGCATCATGAAACTTGGTGTCAGTGTAGGACTCGTCCCCACGCGCATTTTAAGCCCAACCACAAGTCCATGCGCAGTTGCGCACCCTGAAAATAACCACGTGTCGGCCCCCTGGAGGGTTCTGCACTGCAGCGCACTCCACATCTGTGTTGAACTCCATGAATTTCCCGAAGCACAGCCTCGATCTTGGTACGACTAAATCGAGTTGCTAGAGGTTCAGAAAGCATCCTTTTTTTCAACATTGTCCTTCAAGATGGGTCCAAAATTTTCACACACATTCAGAAAATGGAGTTCAACACGGAGCTTTTTGAGTCACTTTTGTCTTCCTTATACCCCGTTGTCTTCAATACGTTCGTGACGCCAATGGAGTGGACACTGAATATTGAGCTTGTGAGTTTAAACCCACAATAAAATGGGCTACCTATAATTGGTACTTTTAATTTTTCCTATCATGCTTAGTTACTACCATTGTTTGGCACCCTGTATGTTAGGAGAATGTACGCTGGTTGTTCCAATATAGTCAAGATTTGGATAGAGCAGTGACACGACGTAGTATTATTGTATATAACTCTAGGCTGGAGCCTTAATGGGTTAGCTGCAAGGGGCACTGCAGAGAGAAACAGAAGGGCGTCATACTGAAGCCGATGCTGTGAAGAGTGATTTCTTATACCTAAAACGCGCGAATTTTTGTTGTTGGAGAAAACAACGTTATTTTAAGCCTAAGAAATCCGCTCTTCCGGTGTTTTTCCCTCCATTTTTATGTAGTGCACCTTGTAGTTATGCCCTCCAAAACCCATACTGGTGCCAATATGGCGGCAAATGTCACTGCTCTGTAGGGTAGAGTGGTGGAGTGCACAGGGTGCCATGGGATTTAGTAGTTATTTTCCGATTACGTACATCGTGTGCCTTAGGGAAATATTTCTTTGCAAATCTTAGTGAATAACCTACTAATTGCTGAATTAAATGCTGAATTAAACAAACCAAAATAGGCCTAACGTTAAAAAATGTGCCTAACGTAGCGCCATCTAGAAGCGTGACTACTAACTACGAGCGTGTAGGTAAAAAAAAATAATCCCTGTGTTGACCCTGTCTCCATCCACCCATGATATCGACATATTCTTTATTGTGTGTGTGCGGTGTATCCTGAGTCCTGCAAGTACTTTGTGAGCGGCTACGTCTTCCTGGATACGGTGGCTTTAATCGATGGCCGCCATTGTTTTTGTAACCATCTTGGATATCAACAAGGCACTCTGGTACTGAAAACGTACAATCGATTGTCTGTGTTCGTTCTATGGAGAACTCAAGATAGGCCGCGGTCACTATAAATCGCTTACTCCTGGTTTGATTACGGCGCGTTCAGCAACGAGTCGCCTTCGCATTCTCGCAGCCACAAGCTAGACATCATCTGAAATTCCAACAATTAGCTCTGCCGGTTCGTAACAAAAATAGTAAACAAAGCATAGTGAATTCGCAAGCGACTGGAAAACTTGTTTGCGATTAAGGGTGTGGTTATGCAACGAGGCCTTCTCTCTTGCGGAACGCTATTTGCTAGTCAACCGTTGTTTATTTTACGATTAGTTTCCATCCAGCTTCTATTACTAAATAAATGCCTAAAAAGTTCAATGTATTATAATTTATAAATGACAACAAGGATAAAAAACAAAGTGCAAAAGTAATTTTAAACATTGCTACAACATTGTTGTCATTTCACGCTACTTCCAAAATTTGCTATTCTCCCTCAAAGTACAGCTTCTAGCAATGATCAAACGTCGGTAGAATAAATAGCTTCTCGCAGCGAAAATTCAATATCCAACATGGCGTCCATTTCGTGGCTATCGAATCGAAGACAAACCATCGAATACCGGCATACAAAAAACAGTCCGTCGTCTTGTACTGCAGTAAAAATTGTTTTCTTGTTGTCATAAATCGACGCTCAAATGTCGCAAGCGTCGTACGCCGTGTCACGAGGAACGAGGAGAAGATTTGCGTCTGCGTCATTGCCATGGTTACTAATACGCATAGACAACTCGAAAGCCGCATACTCCGGTAAAGGCGAGTCGAAGCAGCCACCAGATTTACAGGTTTTGGACTTTGGTTTAACGCTTTTGCACTTAGCTTTAACACATTTGTACTTTGCTTTAATACTTTTGCATTTGGATTTAACACTTTTGTATTTTGATTTAACACTTTTGCATTTGGATTTAACACTTTTTGACTTGAATTTAACACTTATGTACTTTGCTTTAACACCTAAAAAATATACGGATTGTTGTAACCTAAATTACAAAAATTACAATTTTATGGTTTCTCTTCATATGTACTACGGTAATGTTTATCGGCGAAATTATTTATTATACGACGCTCCAACTTATTAGCTTCGAACGCAAAATAGCGCTGCGATTTGGTTCCTCGCAAGGTTTATCACGAACATTCGGCAAAACATCGAGGCAAAGATACGGCAAATGCTTTGGAGATACTCGCTAGTTTGTGCCAGCAGCACCCAGACAGCGATTCAGGTGAAATAATCGAAGATTTCGAAGTAGTTACACTAGCTAACGTAAATGAGGAAGACGTTGCGGACGCAAACAACACAAACGAAACCGAACGCTCGGACGTGCCGAACAGCGAAGCTCCACACCACCCTCGCCGAAGGTGCAGCTACAAAAAAATCTCCAATGAACAACGACAACGAATAGTGGAGCTGATGGCGGACGAGGGACGTACACGTAAGGAGGTACTCAATAATTTTTAAAATATTAAACAAGTAGGTACATAGCTGCGACAGTAGTTGTCTTTTTTCAGGTGGCTGACATATATTATAAAATTAGCAAACACACTGGTTCCTCCATAGTGAGAACTTTTCAAAAGCCAATCGAGTAGAAAAAATTTAGAAAGGTGGTCGAAAACAAAAGTTCACAGAGGTTCACGACAGCTGATTGATTATGTTCAAACTAATAATGAGGTTCGTTTGATAGACATTCAGGCATATACAGTGAATCAGTTTCACACTGAAAACGTCTCCCTATCCACAATCACCAAGATAATAAAAAAAAATTAATATGAAGACCTTGTATACTGTAAGGCACATATTT
>JAHWFP010037535.1:0-13302 GCA_023313725.1 Lithobius niger
CACCCCGTCCAATCCCTCCACGGGCCCATGGGCTGGCACCCTTGTCATCTGCCATGATCGCATGGGCCTTAAGCGGCCCCTAATGGGGTGAGGGGGGGGGTGAGGGGTAATCGTCTAACTGGATAATCGCATAATTGGAAACGTATACAGTATAACGGAAAATCGTCTAACACGAAATTCGTATAATAGTAAATCGTCTAACACGAAATTTGTATAATGGAAAATCGTCTAAATGTGCCTGTCATGCTCACGCTGCCGTGCTCGCTGAGGCTACACGTATAGCATTAGAAACCGCGTGTATATTATTGTCCAGTTAGACGTTATCCATTATATGATATTCCGTTTAGATGATTTTCCATTATACGATATTCCGGTTAGATGATTTTCCATTATATGATAATCCTTTTAGAGGATTTTCCAGATTTTTTTATGCAAATATTAAGCAATTATCCCATTAGACGATTTTCCAGTTAGACTTTCGTCTGACGCCCCGCCCCTAACCCGGGAAGTCCCTAAACGAATCGATTTCGGAACGGTAAATAAAAAACGCAAGGCGTCGAAAAGCTTTAGGCCGTGAAGCCAAATCGGTGTTTGCAGCGTAGCTGACTCCCAAAGCAAGACCAAAGTCTAGTCACGACCAGGCTTAGGATTTCTTGAGTCGACTCACTTTTTGAGCATGAGCCACGACTTGGCTTTGCCATTATGTATACGAAGTGAGCGAGGCTCAAACTTTGCAAAGTCGTTCTCACAGTTAAGCTTGAGTCCGTGCTGAGCACATGCTATGGTGTCATTATGATTACCAAATTGCTAAGCTGAGCTCGAGCTCATGCTTAGCTCACGCTGAAGGTCGGTTTCAGTTTTCATTTTTATAATATTATACTCTTTAAATGTATCTTGTAACCTTTATCATCTTTAATTTTTTTATATTTTTATTATGATCATGCCACAAGCATTGTAATAAGTAGCTTTCCTTTTTTATTTATTTTCTGAAACGTATTACATATTTGTCCCTTTAACGTTCCTCACCTGTAATATACAAACCTTCCCCCCTCCTTTTTTAACTTATTTAAACGAAGTATTCATCAATTCAATACTACAAAACACTAATGGCCGTATTGATAATGGAAACTTAAATCTAAGTCTGAGCTCATGTCTTGATACGTGAGGTCAAAGTCCGACCTCAGCCTCAGGTTGGTATTAATAATGAAATCCAAAGCTAAACTTTGCTAAGCTGGACTTTGGCTGTAAACCTCTGTGAAAAATGAACCTCAGAAGTTAGACTTGCCAACGCACCAGGGTTGACACAAGGTGCTTGAAGTCCATGAAAGTGCTTGAATTTGTTAAGAAAAAATCCAAGGCCTTGAATTCCTTGAAATTGTTAGCCACGTCTTTGAAAGTCCTAGAATTTATTTTTTTCGATAGTAATTTAAAATAATTCCTTTGCTTTCAGCAAGATAAATACAAAAGTTTGCCTTTTGTTTTAAATAACCTACATGTTTGTTGTAAAATGTTCCTCGATTTTATTTTAAATTTTGTTCCTCCACGCGTTTTCATCAGTTGATTACTTTGCCATTAAAACTATTCTGAGGAGGGGGGGGGGGAGCTGCGAAAAAAGCCAAAGAGTAAAAAACATATCTGGTGTAACTCCTTACACTGACTGGTGAAATTCGAGCCAAGGCAATTGAAACTAATCAACAGCCGTAACACAGTAGAAAAGCCTGTTTTTCCGAAGGCCTATTTCACCGCAGCTTTTTTTTTACCCTCGTCTGTTTGTCCCACCCTTTCTTTCCAACGGACTTTCTTTCGCTGCTTTCTTCCGCTATCATTTGCACTAATAAAACGTAACTATTTTAGTAGTGATTCCGGTATGTTGCTGGCAAGTTTGTACAGTTTGTGAAGGTTCTTCGAAAAGTCCTTGAAAAATTATATTGGTTTTGAAAAAAAAATGCTTAAAATTGCTTGAATATGTTGTGTCCTATATTGTGTGAACCCTGACGTATACTTCATCATGTACATGGAAACTGAATAACGTTAAGTGAATGCCCCACAGGTTACAATACACTGACAATTCTTTTTGCATTGTTGATACTCTGACGGGAAAACTGCGGGCACACTTCAGCTTATAATTTCCTTTTACACGATGGTTCCGTGCATTCCGTTGCAGTTGTATTGTAGTGGCTTTACATCTTCCATTGAAAATATTGCTCTTCGACGTTACTTAGTGCCCCCTTTTTTTTTTTTTTTTTTTGGTGTTTTCCCGACACATACATCCCTTTTAAGTCTGTGGGCGCCCTTTTTTTACGGATTTCTGCAGCAAGAAAAAATCCAAGTACTCAGCGGCCTGGTCAGCTGAAAAAAAGATGAAATAACCTGAAGTGCAAGACAAAATAATATGTAGGTTCGGCGGAATGCGATTTGTAAAACGTGAAAGAGGGCCCCGCCCCAACTCCCTCTTATTCATGCACTCTTGTAAAGGTGGCCAGAGATGAGATCAGTCAAAATTTGTCGGGACACTGTTTGTCCGAAGTTTTGATGTAAACTGTTAATTTTTTCATTACCCTACAGTGGGCAAACTGGACCAAAAAAATCTTGGGCAGGACGAGGGGGGGAGGAAGGGAGAGTAGGCGTTGTATAAATTCGATATCATAAATAAACTAACAAGCCCGTAATGCTAAAATTACGTTTTTAAACATTAAAAAAAAGTTTTTAAAAATACACGGAAGAAAAGAAAAACAAATTAAAAAAAAAAACACTGTTTGTGGAATATTTGTTTACTGTTTTGGTGTTTTCTAGAAACGTAGTTATTGGCTTTGATAAAACATAGAAACATACAATGGAATAAACAGGGTTGCTCTTCAGTGATTACCAAACTCGTGGGAAGGGAAAAGTTTACCCTCGTATTTAAATTAACTTTACTCCCAAGAGTTAGTTTCGGCCTTTTGTATGCCTTGGCTGGTCGGTTAAGACATGGTTTGGCAGAGAGCTACCCAAAGCATGCCCAAAGTCTACAGCTGACCAGGCTTGGGATTTCTTTAGTCGACTCACGTTTAAAGTCAGAGAACTGACTTTGATAGGCCATTATTAATACCACCAAAGTCCTGGCTCGAGCTTTGCTAATCGCGCGCACGCACATTCTGAGTCTCGGCTTGGCTTTCCATTATTAATACCAAACTGCTGATCCAAAATTGACCTCAGACTTTTGCTCACGCAAAGTCGCCATTATTAATACGGCCCTAAGAGTTGTAAAGTCTAACGCAACAAAACATTTTGAATATCGTTTGAGAGATAGCAGCACAAAACACCCGCAGCATGAGAAATTACCACACGGAAGTGAACCGATTTTGTTCGATAAGCTGCTAATATTTAACCTTGACATAGAAAACGTTTGCGCTGTAGTGAAGCCCAGCCACTTTTTGCGGCTCGTTCTTTGTCCTTATCAGCAGTTTCACGTAGTGCAAACGTAAATGGTAATGCAATTTTAATAAAATAAATAAAAAAATAAAGCAAACACGTTACAAAATAAATGTATTTTTTATTTTTCGGTTAAAACGTCACACAACTTCATATGCAGAAGAGAACTCGTATGAATGAACTATTCAAATTCTGTAAAACTAAAGTCTATGTATGTACGATTCTTTTCCAGACGTTCATAAATGTCACATTGTCACACGTAGAATAAAGCACAAAATCAGATGATAGGTAGCTTTCTTCTGTACAACTTACGGTACTGTTTTGCTTGGTGTTGTTTTGCTTATAACACTCAAAGTCAATTTTTCCACCGACATTATTTTTGCTGTTAAATTAAGTATGCACACATTTGTCGTGAAATGTAGCAGTACTAAAAATGTCAAATGTTCAGGTCTTTTAATAGTAATATCTCTATGTCTTCTATATCCATTATCCATCCATTACTGATTTTAGAAACGGTAGTAATTTCTATAAGCATCTGCCATCGTTTATATAGACGCAACACATGTCACATTCTTTTTCACTAGTGCATTTACATTATGAAAAGTTAAATGCTTTAAAAAACATGTCTTAAAAAAGAAGCATATACGTTTAAACTGATACATAGGAAAAAGAAAAACATATTCTGATCATTATCCAAAAGAAAAAAAATGAGGTCAACAACTCTAACCACAAAAAGAGCGATGCTTACAAAACAGCTGAAAACATAATTTATCATTACCATTTCGTATTTTTTAATGACCATAACTAAGGAAATCAGTACCAGTGTCCAAAATGTACTTTTTCGAGCTAGCTACAGTTAGAGAAAGTTTATTCTATACAATACTGAACACTTCATGTTGATAACACCTAATGCAATGCATCTTTGCTCAAAGGGAAAATGCTTGTGTTCGTTTAGAAACTGAATGTAATAATCGTAAGTTACATTAATTTATAAAACACATTTATGTACCCCTTTTCCAAACTTTTTAACGGCACTATCAACTCACGTATAGCAGTACAGTTTACTCTTAAGACCTACCAACTCTTTCATAGCTTTCACACAAAGTTCATCTTTGTATACCCCTAAGCGTGCCTTATTTTTTAATGCTCGCAATATCTCTGTAATGTGTGGTGCAGTGGCAACCCGGACCACTGCACTGTGACTGAGGTTGGCGCTAATGACCAAGCTGTCGACGCGCCATTAAGCCTCATCTCCCCCTTATTTTTTAAGGTATACAACGGATGATCTGGAGGGTACGAACTTGTATCGAAAAGATGTAGCGATAGTAGCATGTCATCGTAAATATTCTCAGTGTTTATTTCTAGGGATCGACCGGATACCATTTTGCCGGATCCGGGTCGGTTCCGGATAATTCGATGTCAGGGCCGGGTCGGTTCCGGATCTAGGTGCCGGATCTGGACCGGTACCGGATACCGGGTAATTCACACACAAAAACGAAATAAAGCCGTTTTATTTTTTTCCCCCTTATAAGTTGCAGCTATGGTGTTAATTTTCGCTTTGTTTCACATTATTTTCTTACATTAAACACGTAGAAGTCATACGCTATTATGAGTACCAGTATAGTATAATTGCATGTAGGCTACAGAACTGTTTTTGCAATGTTGCTAACTTCCGCAAATTTTTTTGAAACAAACAAAGCACTCATTAGGTTAAACAGTCAGAAAACATTTTTCTAGTTGAAGGATTTCTCATTGATTAGCCTACTGCTTCATTTCGGAAAATAATTAGCAAAATTTTGCAATATTTGTGAAACCAGTATGTAGTCCACACTTATTTATTTTAGCTTAAAATTATTGAATTTTGGTTGCATTAAAACAAAATCACAACAGGTCTTTTATTTACAGCTTTAAATTGCTTTCGTTCCGTTTTGTATTGCGCACAGTATAACAAAGACCGAAAGCCAAAAAAAAAAGGAACAAAACCAACATAAAAAAGCTGTATTTTTTTCATTTTATGAACAAAACTGTCTCGACGTTTGCAACATGGAAGTCATATTTGGCTTATGCTATTATTTCTTGCTAGTTTTTTGATGACGTCATTAAACCGTCTTACTTTTCGAATTTAACCCCTTGGCGTCCAAACCGCGATTTATCGCCACTTCAAAACCGTTTCTAAAACTCCCGACGCACGCTCGATTCAAAGCCCCGTTTGCAAAGAAAAACCGCCATTGCATACAATGGAGGTGTAATTCCGACTGAATCAGGTACTTTGGCACGGCTATTTTGGATTCATTTAATTTAATATCCTCTTTTAAATACCTTAATCGACGTTTTTTGTTGGCTGTGTCGTCAAAATTGACGTGAAATTGCTTTTGTTTGCTAAAACTAGACCTTGGTTCAAGCTGTCGTAACGCAACAAACAGCCGCCATCTTGGTCGCGTTGGAAAGCTGGGATTCCCCGATTGACACGTGTATGGCACGTGATCACTATCGCGAAGGGGGCCAGTCGCAAGTGACGTCACGCGAAGCGAGTCAAGGTCACAGCCATTGATGCTAGCACGTCCGCGTCGTCTATTTACGGACAGCCGGCAGAGAGTGGGAGCGCGATGGCGGGGATTGGCGGCCGTAAACTATCACCGATAGCGAATATAAATTAGGAATAAAACAACTTTAAACTACTTCTACGGTATTAAAAACTTTAAAAAAAGGATTTCGGAAGCCGTAAACAACGCTGTAGTGGAAGAATAACCAGAGGACCATCGTTTCAAGGTATCCCATGTACTGCAACGGACGATGAATATTTTTGTAAGCGTAATTTATGTAGTCGTACTTCAACTTTTTTTTTTTAGTTATGAAAACCTAATACGAATATCCCAAGTATATTTTTGTGCACTAATTTAGACTGTAATTATTATATCTGCAATTTTTTATAAACGTAGATTGCTTAGTTATTTTACGTCGATTTATTTTACCGAGACATGCAACATGTTTACGGCGACATGTTTTGGTTGTGTTGCATCCGGTATCCGGATCCGGATCTTGCCGGATACCGCATTATCCGGCGCCGGATCCGGATATATCCGGACTCGGTCGATCCCTATTTATTTCATAGAATATAACTGCCCAATAACCTACAGTTTTCTCTTCCATATTTTTTTAACGTAAAATCGTAATGAAATCCATACATGACTAATTTATTCAATTCCAATATCGCGCTGTTCCCCAAAATATAGCAAAAAGCAGAAAGTTAAAAAGCACTTTAGTTATTAAAAACACATACAGAGTAGCCATCAAGTGCTGGTGAAACAACGAAATCACGACGTTTCGGTTCCCAGTTCGGAACCGTTTTCAGGTGAAGGGTTTAAAACATGTCAAAAACTTAAAAATAAAAATAAAAATATATGTTTTTTCCCCAAAATATAGGTTTACCCAACAACACTGAGGGTCGACGCATTTTGAAAAGCATTAAGTTATCAGCCAAAATGTTAAAATATTCTACACTTGACTTAGCCATTAATTTCAACGCTTGTTTCTCACTATGCCCTGGCTCACCCTAAGAGTAACCCAGGCAGGCAAGGGGGAGCTTTACTGAGGAATGGGTTCGGAGGTGATTTTGCACATTAGAACTTAATTCGGATTAAGCTTGAGCTACGTAGAGAATCCCACTTTTTACTAGGATTCCGGGCAGCAATAGAAAATTCTTAAAGGAAGGCAGTTACGGAAAAAGACTGTTGTAATAACTTCTTCCAATACTGTAGCTCCGGGCCTGGGGTGGGGGGGGGGGGGGGGGGGCAGCCCCCCCCCCCCCCCCCCCCACCCCACCCCCCGTCAGAAAGACTGAAGTGGGCATGAGCTAATCCACCCACGGTGTTTGTTACATTATTTTCATAGTTTATTAATGTACGTAATAGTTTTAATTAATTTTAAATAATAAATTTGTCAAGTTTGGGTTTTCAAAATTTGGGAATAATATTGTCAAAAAATGTACCTTTTCATAAGTTGCAAGTTAAGGTACAAACTAATATTCTTGTATGTTTGTGTTTTTATAAATTGTGAAACGCTGGTTGTGTTACACAGGGCCGTGCGTAGAAATTTTTTTCTTGGGGGGGTAGGGAAATTTATTCCCCACCACAATTTTAGCCCCACCACTAGCCCCCTCTCCACGACCACGAAAGAATACAGTCGAACTGAAAGTAATATAAATCTAACATGATTAAAAAAAGCATGTAACAAATAAAAAGTGGGTAGGCTTTCTTATGCCCATTTCAGTATTTTTGACGGTGGGGGGGGGGGGGGGTACACTTGCCTCGTGTCCTTCTCCACCCCGCCAGAGTACTGGTGCTAGACAATTGGAAGAAATTAATACAACAGTCCTTTTCCGTAACTGCCTTTTTTTAGAGCTTTTTGTTGCTGCCCGAAATCCTAGTAGAAAGTGGGCTTCCCTGCGGATCTCAAGCTTAATCCGAATTAAGTTCTTAACATGCAAGAGGGGGGGGGGGTTGAGGCTTAATGGCGCGTCGACAACTTGGTCATTAGCGTAACATGCAAGATCACCTCCTAACCCGTTCTCAGTCAACCTCCCCTCTGGCCTCTCTGGGTCACTCTTAGGGCGAGACAGGGTATAGTAGTATAACGCCTTACATTTTCAGTCGTCTTATACAAACCACATTCAAATTCACTATTTGCTTTTTTCCTTTTTGAGTGTTAAAATGAATGTAAAGTGCTAACCAAGTCTTTTCAGTAAACTTTATTGTGGCGTGAATCTTAATAATCTTAAGTTCCTTACTCACGTAAAACATCAGATTCTTGTAATAGCAAATTTATCTTTCTCGTTTCATGAAATGAGGTACTAATTTTCGACCCCAAAGTATAAGACCTTGTCTGGCAAATTGTTCTTTATTGAACGGAGAAAACACATCTTCAGTAATTAAAGCATGCTCTGGTGCTAATGGATAGTCATTACGTTCATCGTGGAATTCTTTCAGATATTCACTGTCAATTTGTAACATGCAAGATGTAGTAAAACAAGTAAAGTCCAAATTTTAAGCTCGTCTTCACTCATCCACTCAAAGTTTAAATATGGTAACGGTTGACATAAATAAAAACCACACAAGTTGTTAGCATCGTTATGCATGTGATAGGACGTGTCACTGTAAGGGTCATAAAAATCGAGTACTAACGGATTGTTGGTTTGCGTGTACCGTTTGGAGATTTGGCACACACCCTCGTGCAAACTTGAGGTAAAAAAAAATTATATACATTTCGACACTTTGTAACAATTCTAGACGTTCTTCCGTCATTAGTAGCGAAGCCTCCCAAGAAAATCAGTTAACTGTTGGAGATACAGTTTTCTGAAATATTCAAAAATATCTGCTAAAAGTACAGAGTCTGCTAAAACCTAGAAATCGTGGTAATCTCAAAAACTCTTTGCGCGTACTTGTACTCATCGTCACTAATGTGAGACTGTGTCAAATCGGGAAAAAATGCTTCCTTTGGAGGCAAAGTAGT
Organism: Lithobius niger; assembly: GCA_023313725.1. Taxonomy (NCBI): domain Eukaryota; kingdom Metazoa; phylum Arthropoda; class Chilopoda; order Lithobiomorpha; family Lithobiidae; genus Lithobius; species Lithobius niger. Next base: position 8,920 of record JAHWFP010037535.1, read on the forward strand.
CTCAATAAACCATTAAGATGAATCGCAGTAAGTGTTTGAATATACACCTTCTCTTACTAGGAAAGGTGTATATCCAAACACTACTTGCGAAACTGTCTGGAAATATTTTTCTCATAATTAGAAAGTCTATCACAGTACTGGCTAAAGTGCTGAGAGAAGCAGACAAAAACTGAAAATTGTTTTAAAATCTAAATTACCAACTTGTATATCTGTAAAATTTCAGTATTTTGTGGAATAACTGAGACTTTTTCTCCTCCAAAATAAGGTAAAGCCCTGGTGATTATGTGTCGTCATAGTTTCTTAATTGTGCATGTATATCGGAAGTGTACCTTTGAATTGGTATGGAGATTACACTTAACGTGGGAGGCACCCCTATATTCTCCACTCAGTGACAATGATTTTGAACTTTAATATCGTTAGATCTGAATTTCTTTTCAAATGTGACAATGAGTAACCTTTTAAAATTCATTCATCCAAATAGGATCGAGTAGGCTACCAAAGGAACTATTGTATTTTTTTAATTTTCCGAGTTTCCTCATGAACCATTTCCAACAGCGAAAAAGAATTTTCTACGTGATCGTTCCCTCTATAAACTCCATGTCTATAAACAGTTCTATCGTACTCAATGACCATGAAAGAATAACTACATGGTGTATGTAAATTAGTTTTAAGGGTAAACGAACTTGACTTGAGGGGTCCGGCTTACAAGTACTAAAATTTCGTAATATACACTCAAAATTTGCGTATACGATGTAAGGACAAGCCAATTGGCAGTCTTATCTGTAAACTGCATGTAGGGATTTGAAACCCGCATTTTTACTCGTAGCAGATTAAAAGTTCGACACAACTCAAAATGTACGTTTAAGCTTTCCCTAGTACAAAAATGAGACAAGCAATAATGACAGACATATTTTCTATTGCTAGTGTGCGCTAGTCTGTTGAAATTCTTAATCCAACAATAATGTTTGCCATTTACAAGTAGCCTAACAATTTAACTTCCGGACAATTCATACTTTTACTGTGGTAAATAGGAAACACATTTTGATTTTCATATCCATATAAAAATATTGCAATATTATTTAGAGCTTCATATTTCGTAATCTGATTAAAGGGGCATCCGGCCTGCCTTATAATATTCTGCCTGCCTTATAACAGCTACGCGCAGATTGCCAACCACACATTTAACGCGCCAAGGTTGGTTGGGGTGGTAGCTCGCAGCGAGGAACAGTAGCTGCAGTCTCGGTTGCCTTTGGGAATAGTACGCGAAACAGAATCAAGTTAAAGATTGTGTCGTCACAAACCGGAATGATTCTCGTATTTTAACATCACAATTTATAATTTTCTAGGCTGGTATCATATAATTTTGCTTCGGCGATCTATTGGAATAATTAATTATAACAATTGCATTAGTCTTTTAGATTTTTGATCTCATTGTAATTAGTAGCAAACGATTAAAATTAGTACTACGCACACACAGATAAACTTTCAAGGTCATTGTAGGTGCGCAAAGCATCATATAAATTCTGAAGAACGTAAATAAAGTTCCCCTACATTCAACAGAAAATCTCCTAGACGCTCCATTTTAAAATGAATTTTTAGCAAGGGAAAGATTAACGGTAAGTAAATAGCTCTTTGGGGCCGTACTTGATGTGGAGGATCAAGAAAAATGCCGCTGGGAGGTATATCCCTTTAACTGGAGTATGATATGTAAGTCGTCTCAAAATCAATTCTCCTTCACATTTATTATAATCCACCTACAACCAAAACTGGAAGAAAAACAGGCCAAATTTCCAAAAACGCCATTGACGCCATTGCCACCTGGTCGACCAAAAACTGTCTTGCCCTTAATCCTCTCAAATGCGTGGTGCTGCATTTTGGGCATAACAACACTGCAGCTATCACCTTGGTAAAACTACCCTTTCTACTAACACGTCCCATAGGGACTTGGGCATTTTGGTTGATTCTTCCTTGAAATTTCATGCCAATACTGATTACATCATCGGCAAGTCTTCAAAAAAGCCCACTAGTACATTCTTAAAACTTTCTCTGCTGTCTCACCTAAGCTGTTTGCTCTCCTGTACAAAACCTTCCTTCGCCCTACGCTCGAATTCTGCTCTCAGGTTGGCGGCCCCTGTTATGCTTCTTTCTTCGCCCGTCTTGAGACTTGTAAACGCTGCCTCATTAAATGGTGCCTTCCCCTCAAAAATTTTTCGTATAATCAACGTCTTAGCAAACTAAACTTGACCTCGGTCAAAACCAGGTTCCTCCGGGGTGACCTTATCCTCACTTACCAAATCTTAAACCACCTTATTGACGTCCAGGCAGCCGACTTTTTTGTCTTTCTCACACTATGACCAGGGGGCATTCCCTCAAACTCTGCGGAAGTGTCTTCTCCGGTAATGTTCGGCACCGGTTTTTCTCAGAACACGTGGTCGAGGCCTGGAATGCCCTACCTGTTTAGGTTATTCTTTCCACTTCGCTTGATTCTTTCAAAAGTCGGATGGACCTTTTTCTTGCTTAGGCTTTTCCTGGTGGTTGGTGCTTTGTTTGGGTGTGTGTGTGGATTGTGGGTTTGGGGTGGAGGGAAGTGGGTGCTTCTTGGCTTTTGCTTGCACCGTCGGGTTCTCTGTTCTATTCTATTCTATCGTCTAACGTGCATCCCTTTATTCTTACTCAATCCACAGCAACGTTAATGTTTCCTTATTTTGTCCTTCGTTACAGTTCAGTTTTTAGTTCGTCCAGGCTTTTACAATAAACCTAAGGACCAATGTTGATTGTTCAAGCCATTGTTGCTTGAAATCTTTGGTTGCAACTTGGAAAAGAAACGAAATTTAAATTCGCCGGTGGCGAATTTCAAAACCCTGTCCTGATCCCTACAACCCCCAAACCAACAAAAGAACTATGCTCAGATCGCCATGCATCTGTGTGCCAAAATTCAGCTACGTAGGCCTTCTCAATTTTGCGCTAGCCATGAGCAATGTGTCTATGGGATTTAACATGCTGCCAGCGTTACTAGTTACTAACTAGTTACTAGCTAGTCAGTTACATAAAAACAACGTTATTGACGCATCTTTCTTTTTATAAATGGTGAACACAAAGACTATAACTTTCAGTTTTTCTTTATCCCTGAACCTTCCCCTTACATTTACAACAATTTGAAAGATTGCTGTCGCATTGGGATTTATCCTAAACGTGCCAAAATATGTTTTTAGTTGCTTACAGTTAACAGACACATGTCTGCTAGTGAGGCCACCTTTTTATCATTAACAATCAATTTTTTAACAATCGGATGTCTACAGTGGGATGATCGACTGTTACTTGGCGGTGACACACTAGCGCGTGCTTAGAAATAACCGAAAACGGAGGACAACCTTAAACTATTCACGCGCGCCCGAGGGTAATTGTTTAAGACTGCACGCGGTTTTCGGTTATTATCGTTTTAATGCCTGTTTGAGCCTCGCACAATGTCATTGTTTAAATCACGATCCGTTCCAAGGACCGATCCACAGTATAGTTGTTACTAACATACTTCGCCAGTTACTATAATAATATAATATAATATTTATTCAGCAATTGTAATTATACACACAACATGCATGCACGAAGCCTAACTGGCTTGTTTGTGCACTGAACATAAGACATTTATACATACAATCATGTAACGGTAGTTGTTATAAAGAATTTTTTAACAGCATCATATTTCTTGCAGAATACTGTTGTTCAGTATGCTTGATTTAGGAGCCAATTTTTAACAATTTTTTAATATTTCCTCTCGTTAATTTCGATCGAATTTTGGATGGTAATTGGTTGAGAATGGAGGGTACTAAATATTCAAGGCATCTTCCACCATAGGAATTTCTCCAAGTTGGAACCTGTAACCATGCTGTATTGATTCTTCCAACTCTTATAGTTCTTTTTTGATAATTGTTGTCAAAAAAGTTTGTGATTATAACATTTAATTTGAACAATTTAGCAAAGTTAAGTAGCTGAAATTTTTTGAGAATATTTTTGGTCGACATTTTAACTTTTGAGCTAAAGAGTGCTTTCGTTGCTTTATTCAATGTTTTTTGTAATTTTTCAATGTAGTTTTCGGTGGTTGAACCAAATATAATGCAAGCATAGCGAACCTGTGACAGTAGCCACGATTCATAGATCATTTTTTAAATTTCGATTCCAATTGTTTTATTGACTCTGTATAGCATCGGTATAATCCCTCGAATTTTTTTCTTTAGATTTTCGATATGTGTATAAAATTTCCAGTTTTCATCAATTTCAATTCCTAAATAGCGTAGCGAGGCAACCTAATTGATTTTAGGACAGCGGTTACAATACGAGTTAAACATGCAATTTTCATTATGTGAACGGATAATACAAGTTTTTTTT